>JASDQU010750855.1:0-11495 GCA_032191745.1 Picea mariana
CCGACATATTCCGACATTTTCCGCCGATGTCGCCGACACGATGTCTACCCCACCCTCGCCGACACTTTCCCCGACACGAAGTTTACAGCATTGGTAATAACCACCATCATCATCTAATTTTGAAATCAATCTACCTAAACATGTCACTTTAATAATGAAAGACTAGTAATAAGCACATTGAAATAATGAGCCATGTTTCAAACGTGAATAAGACTTTATAATCCTTCACTCCATCATAATTTGTTTCTTCTTGTACTAAGGGAAAAATAATCGTTTGGAAAACATCTTCTTGTACTATTCACTATAGTTGTGATGTTTATAGGCAAGATTTATAACCTTACAATACATATAGACAAATGAAATTTGTCAATAGTGGACTTTGTTAGTTGTTGTAGGACCAAGCTTTCTTTTCCCGTGGCTTCATTCAATGAATGTTCTTTCTTTTCCAATTAAGCGGTCGAAAACTATAAGAGCACGATTTGAACAATAGCTTCCCAACTCACACCAAAAAAAATAGTCTTAATCTAAGCGCCCATTATTACGACTTTCTTCTTCAATATTTTCTGATATTTTCTTTTACTAATTTTAACGTTGGTACCTAGTGATGCTCCCATGGTACTTATATACATTTACATTTTACAATTTCCATGATCCATACTTCTAACTCACAATAAATATGAATGACAACACATATAATAACAAATTTTCTATGAATGAAAACACATATAATACAAATTTTCATTACTCATATCTTGAACTCATAATAAATATGAATGAACACATATACATCACTACTAATGACAACATATACATCACTACTGGATGTATTGTTCGGTCAAAGTAATCTTTAAATTGATGTAAGATTGGTTTATCTAAAATTTTAAAGTTATCTCTATAATTATTTCATTGGTACTTTCACATGTGGTTATTTTTAATTTTATGGTAGAAACCATGTGTAATATTATTAAGAACTTGACGTCTCGGGTTAAATAGTTCATTCCATTTTCAGGAGGAGTCACTCAATGGTTCTCACATGATCTCTAACCATAAGATATCAATGAATAATGTTTATCACCTTGAATTAAAAGGTAATCACCATGTTAGCCCATTAAGTGACACATTATTAATTTTTAGCATTTTTAATCTGGTTGATAATAGGTGTCCAAGAGTTTCTTAATTTCCAATCGTCATCTTGATTGATATTATTTGGGTGTTTTTCAATTTCTATAGCTTCTATGGCCCATCTCTTTGTACATACCAATACTGATAAGAACTTCCACGTTTTCTATGCAAATGTGGTGTTTGGAGGCTATCGAGTTCTCTGCCAATGTGGATTTCTTCATTCACCCATGTACAATTCTTGCATTATGCTCTTTTAATGTTGTTTTAACATAGTGATCAATGTCACCAATATATACCTTTCTGTAGTCACATGGGATGCAATACACACTTTTATTCTTCCTTGGGTCTATTTGATCTTTTGCATGGTCAAGCATCCTTCTCAAAGTATTTGGGGGTGAGAACGCAACTCTTATTTTTTTCCTTCATAATATGTTGGCTATCCTATATGTTGTTTGATGCCGACGCCCTCAAAACACAGGTTGAAAGTCGACGTCATCTTAGGATCTTTCCTTCTCCACAGCCTGAAGAACTCTAAACGGCTCTTTTATTTCCCTATCGGGAAATATGCACCCACAAAAATTCTTCACGAGATCCCCTCTTTACACTCGGGAGATCGGACTTCACGAGTTCGCGAGGTCAGTGGTCGAGCGTTGGTCTCTCGAATCCCCGAAAACCCGATATAAGTCAACGCTGACCTCTTCCTTTACCCTTTCGGGATTTTCTCTATCGCGTCTTCAGCGATAGAGATGTCGAGTGGCTTGCTTTCCTGACTCCCGAATCTCGATATGTCGATCCTCCGACACACGCGCGAGTTTGAATTTTCAACGCTTCTTCACTCCATCGACATTTCGGAGTTCGCAATATCGTGAATCCTAATGCATATGTTTCGGGATTTCTCACCATGAAACTTTGAAATGGTGTGCCACCTGTCCACTTGCCGACTCCTGTGGCCCCACACTATCCTTTGGTTGTCGGGATATCGCGTATTGTGATATCACGATTCCTGCTGAAATGGTCACGAGACTTCCACCCACGAAACCCCGATGCACAATTCCACGCGTAAATCCGATAGTCCTTGTGACTTGGATCTACGGTCCTGCCCCTCCTGAGCTTTTAACCTTTAAGGAATACTTCATTGTATCTCCCCTATTTCTCTGTGAGATCTAACGACTCACAGTATTTCGCGAAATCTCCTCCAAGAATTTTGGCTGTCCATCCCTTCCTCGACGATTTCCTGCGAATGACCAAGTGTTCCTCCGCAGAACTCGTCCACCTGCACGCAAACTTACGACGCTTCTTACAAACTTCCAATCACAGCTTCCCTGCGTTGTCCTTCAACAGTTTCAAAGGCCTTATCCTTCCTGAGCTTCTTTTAACTCTGAGCCTTAGAAAAGACTCTTGCACGCACTCCTTGCGGCAACTTCCAGACACTTCCAAGTGCTGAATTTCCTTTGACCCTACGCACTCCTGCAGTAGCAATCCTGCAAAACTCTTCACTCAGGTTCACAACCCTGAGACTTTTAATCGGCCTGCACACTTCTCGTACGGCTCCTGTGCCTGTCTGCACTTTGAAATGAATGAGAACAAAAGCTACCCTATCTGAACCCTCTTTCAACGCACTCCTTGCAGACACTTCGACTGCACTCCTTGCAGGAACTCTTACTCAGATAGAGAAACAACTAAAACTCATTCCTACTTCCTCTCAGACTTCAAACTCAAACATGAAATCATATACATATAGCATAAAAGAAAATGTATAATAGGAAGCAAACATTCATAAGCATATCATTCAACATACATACACAAAGAACAAACACAACGCCATGAATTTGAATCAAAGATTTCTATTAATCCAAATATCTGTACATGGGTGTTCTTACACAGCTCTCTGCTTCTCTCCTATGCTCCAATGTTTCAATAATGTTACAATACACAATGAGGGTGTCTATATCCCATTTCCCTCTTGCACTCTAGAAACTGTCTAATCTAGAATTAAATTCTATCTACCTGTATTAACTACTTTAAATGCCTTCTACCTACTAAGGACGAGAAAAAATAGCTCAAGGTCCATTTACATTTTACAAGTGTGCCTTCATTAAATTGCCACATTTATGATCGTGCATCAAATCCAAGAGAAATTCAAAAATTTGTGTTGGCTTGTCCAGCTATCCTCCGCTTCCACGCTGGCTCGCTTAATGTTGGTGATGCTCCTGCATCATACTCCCTCACTTGAAAATTTTCATGGGCTCCTATCCATGAGCTCCCGGACGGTCTGTCCATGCCTCTGTATCTCTGCTTCATTCTCCCAGTTGGCATCTTCAACTGGATGGTCTTTCCATTTGACCAAATACTCAAAGTATTCCTTCCTCCTAGTCTTCTTTCCAATCCTTTTATCCAGTATGTGCTCCATCTGTGGCTTATCTGCAACTGGCATTTGCTTTGTCCACTAGATTACTGGTTGCTCATCTCCTGTCCCTGCTTCCTCAGCCCTATATGGGTACAAATCCGAGATATTGAATATCAGAGAAATTTCTATCCCATCGGGTAATTCAATCTCATAAGCATTTGCCCCAAATTTCTTCAAGACCCTACATGGCCCGATATTATTCATCTTCGGCTTATTATGTGTTCCTCTTGGGAACCTTTCCTTCCTCAAATGTGCCAGAATCAAGTCACCAAACTCAAACTGAAGTTGTCTTCTATGCTGATCTACTCTGCGCTTATACTCCTGACTTGAACTATGTAGTCACTCCTTCACCTTGCTGTGAAGTTCTTTCATCGCCTCTGTGAATTCTTCTACACTAGCACTCCTAGTTGCAGTCTTCTCGGAATCCCTCAAATCAGAAATTCCCCTTGGCTGCATGCCATAGACAACCTGAAACAAACTCTGCCCTGTGCTCCTATTGACCGAGTCATTGTAAGAAAACTCTGCCTGCAGCAATATATTGTCCCACTGGATGTGGTGCTCTGTCACCAAGCTTCTTAACAAGTCTCCCAGACTTTTGTTCACTACTTCTATCTTTCCATCCATCTGGGGATGATACGCTAAACTAAACAAAAAAATAGTACCCAGCTTCTTCCATAAGGTCCTCCAAAAATGTCCTATGAACTTTGTATCTCGATCTGAAACTATACTCCTTGGCAACACATGAAGTCGAATGACCTCTTTGAAAAACAGGTTCGCAATGTGAGTTGCGTCACTGGTCTTCTGACATGGAATGAAGTGTGCCATTTTAGAAAATCTATCCACCACAACAAAGATTGAATCAACACCTCATTGCGTTCTTGGAAACCCCAAAATGAAATCCATGCTAATTGCATCCCACGACCTTTCTGGTATGGGAAATGGTTGATAAAACCCCGCATTCTGTTTTCTTCCCTTCGAATGCTGGCAAATTCCGCATCTGTCTACGAATCTCTTGACATTTGGTTGCATTCCCGGCCAAAAATATGACTCATTCAGCTTTGCGATGTTTTGTCATGACCGAAATGTCCTGCCAATCCTCCACTGTGTTTCTTCTTTAACAAGTTCTCCCTCATGGAGCATTTTGGAATACACAGTTGATTACCCTTGAACAATAATCCTTCCTGGATCATGTATTCTTCCCATTGGATTTTGTCTCTGAGAATTGGATTCTCAGCTGCTTCATATGCCTCTTTAAAACCTGGATCATCTACGTACATATCCCTGAGATCATCAAAACCCAACGTTTTGACTCTGAAATCCTGCAATAGAAAACACTTCCTTATCAAAGCATCAACAACTTTGTTAGCAGTACCCAAAATATTCTTAATCACAAATGTGAAATTCTGCATATACTCAACCCATTTGACATGTTTCTGATTCAACTTTTCCTGTTGAGTCACAAACTGCAATGCATGGTTGTCACTGTATAAGACAAACTCTTTCGGGATCAAATAATGCCTCCATTTCTTCAATGCCTGGATGATGACATAGAACTCCTTATCATAAGTGGAGTACTTCACTTTCACTTCATTCAACTTCTCGTTGAAGTATGCTATCGAACTGTCTTCCTGACTCAAGACTGCCCCGATTGCAAATCCACTTGCATCGCATTTCACTTGAAATGTCTTTTGGAAATCCGGCAACACCAGAACTGGTTGTTCCGTAATCTTCCTCTTCAGCAAATTAAAACTTTTCTCAGCTTCTTCATTCCAGTGAAAATATTTGTGTCTTTTCTTCACTGTATTCATCATTGCTGCGCTAATTCCACTGAAATTCCTAATGAACTTTTGGTAGAAACTATCCAACCTTTGAAAACTTCTCACCTCAAAGATATTCTTTGGTGATGGCCAATTCTTGATCACTTCCACCTTATCTGGATCCATCCTCAACTCATCTGCAGAAATAACAAATCCCAAGTAAATGAGATTTGCTTTCATGAATGAGGACTTCTTCATGTTTATCAACATCTTCTCTTGGTGTAACCGCTGCATCACTGTAGCCAAATGCTTCAGATGCTCTACCACTATTTTGCTGTAAACCAGTATGTCATCCAAATACACAATCACAAATTTTCCAATGAACTCCTTCAGGGCTTCGTTCATCAACCTCATGAAGGTACTTGGTGCATTCGTTAAGTCAAATGACATAACAAGCCATTCATACAACCCTTCATTGGTTTTGAATGTTGTCTTCCATTCATCACCTTCTCTCATGCGAATTTGATGATAACTGCTTTTCAAATCAATCTTTGAAAAATATTTTTCTCCACTCAAGCAATCCATCAGATCATCCATCCTTGGCAAAGGAAATCTGTACTTGATGGTTATCTTATTAATTTCCCTCGATTCAGTACACATCCTCCAGCCTTCGTCTTTCTTCGGACTGAGTACTGTTGGAACAACACACAGACTCAAGCTTTCTCTGACTAATCCTTTGTCCAACAACTCCTGGAATTGTCTTTTAACCTCTTAATTCTCTTGTGGTGTCAATCTGTATGCAGCTTTATTTGGAAAACTGGCCCCTTGTATGACATCAATATGGTGACTCACACTTCTCATCGGTGGCAATGAACGAGGTAGTTCATCCACCACTATATCAGCAAACTCTTCCAACAGTTCCTAAATTTCTTCTGGTAAATCATCCACTCTTGTGCTGGTCAAAACAATCTTCGGTTTCCTGACCACTATGAACTGTGGATCCTCCCTCTTCTTAACCCTTGTAAGGAGTTCCTTCCCACTCATGAGAAGTACTGTGTTTCTTACTTCTGGCTTCACCTCCTTATCCTTAATTGGAAGCAACATGTGTGTCCTCCCATTCTTCTCTAGGGTATATGTGTTCATTCTCCCGTCATGAATCAAATTTATGTCATATTGCCATGGTCTACCCAGCAATATATGACAAACATCCATGGGAATAACATCACATAATATCTTATCATTATATCCTCCTATCTTGAACTCAACTAAACATTGTTTAGTGACAGTTACATGATGTCCTTTTTGTAGCCATGAAATTCTGTATGGGCTTGGATGATCATTCGTCTCTAGCTCCAGCTTCTCTACCATCTCTGTAGATACGAGGTTATCTGTGCTACCACTGTCTACAATGACCTTGCATACCCTATCCTTGGTATTGCAAATAGTCCTAAAAATTCGGGTCCTTTGGACTGAAATCTCCACCTCCTTCTCTGGTGTCAAAAGAGCTTTTCGAATCATTAGCGATCTTCCGCCTTTAGCGTCTTCTGCCTCAACATCCCGCCTCTGTGCTTCGGTGATGTGAGCTTCTCTAGTCTCTTTCTTTTATCTGGACACTCATAAGACTTGTGCCCATTCTTTCCACATGTGAAGCATGTAATTACTCCACCTCTTACTCTTCCTCTACCTCTAGTACGAGGAAAAGTGTTATTATCAACATAATCTCCTCTCTGCTCAGTATGTTGTCCTCCCTGCTCAACATATTTCCCTCGCTGTGAACTTCCACCTCTCTCAGTTCGAGTCTAAGATTTCTTCCAGTCCTCCTTGGGCTTCTGATATTTATCCTAGGCAACTGATTTGCCTCTTGGCTGACTTCTACCTCGGCCTCTCTGACCCTTCTTTCAGCTCAGCTTCTCCTCCGCTTTCAGAGCCATTTGATAAGCATCTTCCACCATTCGGATAGTTACCATGCTCATCTCATCCTGGATATCATATCTCAGGCCATTCATGTATTTGGCAACTTTCTCATCATCGCTCTCCCGATGACCTGCCCAGATGTTCAGTTGGTAGAATTCTTCAGTGTATTCTTTTACTGTCATCAACTTTTGTCTCAGGTTCTGCATCCTCCTGAACAGAGTAATTTGATAATCTCTGGGGATGAATTTCGCCTTCATCTTTGCGATCATCCTATCCCATATTTTGATCTTCTACTTTCCCTTGCAGTGTCTATCAACTTGTAGTTCATCCCACCACAATGCTGCATGTCCCTTCAATCTTGTGACAGCATGCTTGACCTTCTTGTCCTCTTCGACATCTTCATAGTCGAAGTATGTGTCTAGAGCTCTAATCCATTCTAGAAGCTCCTCTGCATCTAAGTTTCCCTCATAAAATGGAATGTCCATTTTCGCTCTTGCACCCATCCTGGCAATATCTCTGATCAAATGCTCGTTTGATGCATCTTCAACTGCAACTTCTTCTTCATGTTCAACCTCAATCTCACTTTTGGAATCACTAAGATCCCCAGCACTAACTGTGCGTCTTTGTGCGGTCTCCATGTCTTCGAGTCTAGCTCGTAGATCATGCATCTCTCTCTCCATGATCGGATCTGTCATCTGCCTGCCTTTTCTTCTTGGCATTTTCCTATCCTCTGGATCGGGTGACTACATATCTCTTCTCCTTGGAATCATGATGAATTCTCTTCTTCTCTGCTACAGAAAGAAAAGAACCTTTCTGTGCTCTGATACCACTTGATGCCGACGCCCTCAAGCTACAGGTTGAAAGTCCATGTCATCTCAGGATCTTTCCTTCTCCACGGCCCAAAGAATTCTAAATGGCTCTTTTATTTCCCTATCGGGAAATCTGCACCCACAACAATTCTTCACGGGATCCCCTCTTTACACTCAGGAGATTGGACTTCGCGAGTTCGCGAGGTCAGTGGTTGAGCGTTGGTCTCTCGAATCCCCGAAAACACGATATAAGTCAATGTTGACCTCTTCTTTTACCCTTTCGGGATTTTCTCTATCGCGTCTTCGACGATTGCGATGTCGAGTGGCTTGCTTTCCTGACTCCTGAATCTCGATATGTTGATCCTCCGACACACGCGCGAGTTTGACTTTTGAACGCTTCTTCACTCCATCGATATTTCAGAGTTCGCAATATCGCGAATCCTAATGCATATGTTTCAGGATTTCTCGCCACGAAACTCCAAAATGGTGTGCCACCTGTCCACTTGCCGACTCCTGTGGCCCCACACTATCCTTTGGCTGTCGGGATATCGCGTATCATGATATCGCGATTCCTGCTGAAATGTTCACGAGACTTCCACCCACGAAACCCCGATGCATGATTCCACATGTAAATCCAACAGCCCTTGTGACTCAGATCTACGGTCTTGCCCCTCCTGAGCTTTTAACCTTTAAGGAATACTTCTCCATATCTCCCCTGTTTCTCTGTGAGATCTAACGACTCACGGTATTTCACGAAATCTCCTCGGAGAATTCCAACCGTCCATCCCTTCCTTGATGATTTCCTGTGAATGACCAAGTGTTCCTCTGTGGAACTCGTCCACCTGCATGCAAACTTACGATGCTTCTTACAAACTTCTAATCACAGCTTCCCTGCGCTGTCCTTCAACAATTTCGAAGGCCTTATCCTTCCTGAGCTTGTTTTAACTCTGAGCCTTAGAAAAGACTCTTGCACGCACTCCTTGCGGAAACTTCCAGACACTTCCAAGTGCTGAATTTCCTTTGACCCTGCACACTCTTGCAACAACATTCCTTCAAAACTCTTCACTTAGGTTCGCAACCCTGAGACTTTTACTTGGCCTGTGCACTTCTCGCACGACTCATGTGCCTGTCTGCACTTCGAAATGAATGAGAACAAAAGCTACCCTATCTGAACCCTCTGCCAACGCACTCCTTGCGGACACTTCGACTTCACTCCTTGTAGGAACTCTTACTCAGATAGAGAAACAATTGAAACTCATTCCTACTTCCTCTCAGACTTCAAAATCAAACATTAAATCATATACATATAGCATAAAAGAAAATGTATAATAGGAAGCAAACATTCATGAGCATATCATTCAACATACATACACAGAGAACAAACACGACGCCATGAATTTGAATCAAAGCTTTCTATTAATCCAAATATCTGTACATGGGTGTTCTTACACAACTCTCTGCTTCTCTCCTATGCTCCAATGCTTCAATAATGTTACAATACACAATGAGGGTGTCTATATCCCATTTCCCTCTTGCACTCTAGAAACTGTCTAATCTAGAATTAAATTCTATCTACCTGCATTAACTACTTTAAATGCCTTCTACCTACCAAGGATGAGAGAAAATAGTTCAAGGTCTGTTTACATTTTACAAGTGTGCCTTCATTAAATTTCCACATTTATGTTCGCGCATCAAATCCAAGAGAAATTCAAAAAATTGTGCTGGCTTGTCCAGCTGTCCTCCGCTTCCACGTTGGCTCGCTTGATGTTGGTGATGCTCCTGCATCATTGTTCCTTGGATATAGGTTAGTTTAATATATTTTAAAATGTTGTCATCATTTTTTCCCTCTATCCATCTCTCTTCTTGGAACTTATCTATGGATTTTCTGATTAACTTTTCATTGTAGCCATTTCTTTTGAATACTTTGTTAGAATGTTCTAATTCACAATCCAAATGTGTTGCATTAGATATTCATTTGGCTCTAATTGCCAATGTATTTATAACACCAATATTCTGAGTTGGGTGATAATGATAGTCCGCCTGAATATATTTATCTATGTGTGTATTTTTCTGGTACACTTTATGTGTTAGTGTTCCATCATTTTCCGTGGTGAGAAGGACATCCAAAAAAGAAATATTTTTGTCTTCCTTTTTTTCCATATTAAATTTGATATATTTTGATTGGTTATTCATGTGCCTTAGGAATTCTTCAAGTTTATCTTTTCCATGTGGCCAAATTAAATTTGTTTCATCCACAAATCATCTCCATTGTTCTAKTTTTATTGGAGAAGTGTTGATGGCCATTTCTTTGAAATATTCCATAAAAATGTTTTCCACAATGGGGGAGAATGGAGATCCCATTGCCACATCATTAGTGTTGATTTTTGTATCATCAGATGGTGTTAGGGACMTAACCCCTCACGTAGGTAGAATAATATATCATGATGTAATAAAGGTCAATATTAATAAGGCCTAACAATAAGGAAGAATAAGTCTAATGTAAGAAGACCTAATAGAATCTTTCGCTTCTAGAAGGATCTTCCTCTAGATGGTTCTTTTGATAGAAATATTTAGTATAAATAGGTGTCGATGGTATGAGAACTTTTGTCTTGGATATTATTGTAATAGAGTTCTACTCTGCTAGAGGTTGCCCCCTCGAAGAGGCAAGTGAACATTTCTCTTAGTAATCAAAGTTCTCTTTCTGTTGTTATTCTAGTATCATTTTGGTATTATTGTGGTGTTGTTCTAGTATATTGTTGTTCATCTGCCATTTCTATATATTTATTTCTATTCTACATACTTTTTTATGTCTAGAATATTACAAGTGGTATCAGAGCACCTTCCTCGACAAAAACATTGTGGGTTAATCTTTTTTCAGGGTAGAGATGTATTCCAACATCTTTAAGCTACAGAGATTTGTCGTTATGTGCATACACTTGTGTTCAAAGATTCATACATGAAATAAATACAAGTGGTACTTAAGCGCACATCTATTGGCCACCCTTGTAACCCCTGTTGGTACCCCTTCGATTGGTAGCACATCAGACAACACCTGTATACATATCCGACTAGATTTCCTAAATCCCTCCATAGATAAACCAATCGACCGCCTGACTTCTATAGTGCCACCGAGAACAACACTTAGGAAGATACTCTCTAGTACCTGGGTAGTCGGGTAGTATGGATAAGGGCATGGTCTAGCCTCATTAGTTGGTGCCCTAAGATATTGGGCCAATTACTACTATTGGACCCCGTACATATATCAGAGAGCTATAGCATAGAGAAAACCCTTGAATATCTAACCTTTGGGGACAGAAACAAAAAACAAAACAAACAAGATCTATTGTCACGCAACTGTGTCTCCTCATTCGAGTTTCCAAATTACTACAAATTTCTTCCTGATTAATAATTTTAGCATTTCATCACTGTAGTATTCTTCAGATCAGAGTATAACTTCGCAGGTGTAAAAAAAAAAAAAAAAAAAAA
>JASDQU010750856.1:19443-30343 GCA_032191745.1 Picea mariana
AATGCTCCAAAGATAATAGAACAAATCCATCTAGTGCACTTGATCACTTTTCATATCATCAGGAAGAGTTAGTAGATCCAAAAGGGGCTAACCATAATCAATACAGTAACCAAGAAGAGACCAGCATAATCACGTGACACTTTGCAGGATGTAAATCCATATAGCATTGATGAGCCATATCAGAGGGAGCAGATGGATTCGAATATTATATAGACTCATAGGAAGTCAAGCCTCAAAGGGAGCATGCAGACTCAAAGTGATCCTGATCTTAGAGAGGATTAGATGAGAAAAGAGACATCTTCCAGGACTGACAGACATATGCCATGAGTTGAGAATACTAGATCGTAGCTTCAGAGACTTCTAGGAGATGTGAAATATCCTGGGAAGATTCCCTTGTTTTAGTGACAAAAGAGGAAGCCAGTCAGAAGGAATGGGATATGGATTTTTCCTTGAGACTTGAAGGGAATTTAGTGGTGACTTCCAAGATTGATATAACAAAACAAGAATGTTAAAGATAACAATATAAATATGTACAAAGCTTGATTTGTTTCCAAAGGATTCTCCCAGCAAGATGGAGAAGACTATGATGAGACACTTGTTGCAATAATCGAAGAAATATTTCTAGTTTTCATGAATACATCCAAAACAACCATGATTCCAATATGGTATGATATTCAAAGGGAGCAATCCATGTATTTGAGATTGAGTTTCCTCCATGAAAGAAGAAAATATACCTTCAGTTTCAAATGAAGTAGTTTCCATGATAGAGTAGAGGATATACTCTCAGATTTCAGAAGCTATAGTGAGAATAGAGCAATCATTATCAACAATAGAAGCTATAGGTGTAGAGTCCAGGTTCCAGAAGGAACAGTTGCAAAAAAAGTAGAGGAGATACTCTCAAGCAGTTAGACAAATAGTGATTTGCAAAAATCACATATAACTAACATATGATTATGCAGATTGAGTTGCAGGTGAGAAAGTGTACCGGGTGGGTACAATGTAATGTAAAATTTTGGTTTTGAAGTACAGGACATGAAGACTCATGTCTGCAAGTTGAATCAAGCTCCAAGATCTTGGTATGACATGATTGATAGTTTTCTGATGAGCTTGGGATTTAACAAGAGTAAAGTTGATACCAACCTTTCCTTCAAGATTGAGAATGATGGACCATTTATATTGATTATATATGTGGATGTCTTATTATTGACAGATGAAGAAAATCTCATCACAGATTGTAAGAAGAATCCTACCACTGAATTTGAAATGAGGACCTCGGACTAATGCACTATTTCTTAGGTCCTGAAGTATGACAGATCCCAGAAGAGATTTTCCTTATTCATGGAAAGTATGACGTGGAAATTTTGAATAGATTTGACATGATGGACTATAAAATCATTTCCACTCCTATGGAGATGAATCTGAAGTTATTGGCTAATACTTCATCAGAAATAGTTGATGTTACTCTTGTTAAATTTAGAGGTGCTATTAAGTTATTTTCAGTTTACCAGAAAATAATAGCATAAGGAGGATCATTGAAAGAAACACAATCACAAGGTACACAACATTTATCCTGGGAAACCTTCATGGGGGAGAAAACCAAAAAAAAACTTCCTTAATATAGATTGTCAATACAATGCCAAGATAATAAACCAAACACTAGAGAATATCCAAGACTGAGCAATGTGCCTCTCTCTCCTTCTTCCAGCAACTGCAACTTCCTTCAAACTTGTGCACTAGATAAATGACTTGAGTGAGTGATTGAATGAGGCACTAGCCTCTCTTATTTATACTAGCTGAGGAGTGCTATGGTGGTGTCTCTTCATTAGGCAGGGACGAATTCTCCAACTAGTGGCTAAAACCACTTTAATTAGCCCTCGGGGCCGACTTCTCAATTAGCCTCACTTAATTAGGGTTTGACCAATCCACAAAAGGGGATTTGGTCTTATACAAATCCTGACATGATCAATCTAGAAAATGGGATTGATCTATAAGATAATAACTCAATAATAAGTAGAATAGTATTTGTAGTTACAATATTTCAACACTCCCCCTTAACAAGAAGGGTATTCTACAACATCATCAGGAGAGAGAGAGGGAGACAACATCTTGAACACTAACTGGCATATCTATAAATGATTGGAAGCTTTTATCATCATCATTCACAGCATGCAATTGGAGTATCATCATCAATAACATCATCATTCATAGCATGCAATTGGAGTATCATCATTATCATCATCATTCACAACATGGAGTTGGAATAGCATCATCGTCATCATTCATAGCATGGAGTTGGAATCTGAAACATAAACATCCATTAGCATAAAATCTATAAAAACAACATCAACAACACGAGGATGGAGAAACAACATCATCACAACACTAGGCTAGAGAAACAACATCATCGCAGCACAAGGCTAGAACAACAACATCATCACAACACGAGGTTGGAACAACAATATCATCATAGCACGAGGCTGGAACAACAACATCATCATAGCATGAGGCTGGAACAACAACATCATCATAGCATGAGGCTGGAACAACAACATCATCAGCACGAGGCTGAGATAATATCATCATCATCATATAGCAACAGAATGAGGCTGGTGTAATAAAAACATTTTGTTGTACTCTGACAGATCCTAGGGATCTTCCCACGAATCATAAGATTCCCTAGGATATAAAATCCTAACAGAGCTACCACATAGTACTTTGACAGATCGTCCTTACTAGACCTTCGGGATCTTCCCGGGAATGAAAAGATTCCCTAGGATTTAAAATCCTAACAGAGCTACCACTACTAACCACAGCTAGCATATACATGCATAGGTACTCTAACAGACCGTCCTTACCGAGCCTTTGGGATCTGTCCAAGGATGATCAGTCCCCTAGGATATAAAATACTAATTGATTTATCCATTGTTGGTCAAGATACCATAGTATCATCAACATCATTCCCCCTTTTGAGGGAGGTCCATTTAGACTATACCAAGATTGTATCGAAAGTATTCAAACTTTACACGAGACAGAGGCTTGGTCAACACATATGCAACCTGCTCATCTGTTCCAACATATTGGAGCTTTATAGCTTCCCTCTGCACCATATCAAAAATGTAGTGATACCAGATTTCTATGTGCTTCTACTTTTAATGGAACACATGGTTCTCCCTCATCTTTATGCAACTCTGGTTATCGCATAGAATTACGGTTGCTTCCATCTCTAGATCGAATAGACCTGTCAACAATTTCTGAAGCCATATGGCTTCACAACTGGTGGAACACACAACAATGTATTCTGCTTCTATCGTGTTGAGAGAAATAATAGATTGCTTCCTACTCTGTCATGAAGTCATGGTTAACCCCAGACTGAAAAAACATCCTGAATTTCTCTTTCTATCAGAGACACTTCCATCCCAATATGAATCAGTATAACCAATTAGTCTCAATTCATGATATCCATTATAACAAAGACCAAAGTCTAATGTACCCTTAAGGTATATCATCACATGTTTTGCAGCAACAAGGTAAACACGTCTAGGCTCTACCAGATACTGAATCAAGGTGTTCACAGCAAAACATATATTTTCCATGGTATTCGTCAGATACATCAATGATCCAATGATCTTTCTATACAGCGTAACATCAACCAATTATGACGAAGTATAAACCATAAGCTTCAACTTTGTTTTCATGGGTGTGTTCATGGATTTACATTCCAACATATCAAACTTCTTCAATATTTAAACTACATTCTTCCCTAGGTTAAGGAAGATCTTCTCTAGGCTCTGCCAAACCTCAAGACCTAAGAAATAATGCATTAGACCTAGGTATTTCATATCAAACTCTGCAGTGAGCTTCTTCTTACAATATGTGATGAGATTTTCTTCTCCAGTTAAGAATAAGTCATCCACATACATCAGCAATATAACTAGCTCATTGTTCATAACCTTGAAGTAAAGGTTAGAATCAGCGTTACTCTTGGTAAATCCCAAGCTCGCCAAGAAACTGTCAATTCTTCCATACCAATCTCTAGGATATTGCTTCAATCCATACAGAGCCTTCTTCAAACTGCATACATGAGTATTTCTATATTCAACTGCAAACCCTTGAGGTTGTTCTATATACACTTCTTCTTCAATGACACCATTAAAGAAGTTTATTTTCACATCCATCTGGTGTAACTTCCACTTCATCTTGGCTACAAGAGCTATGATGGTTTTGATAGAAGTGTATCTAGATACAGGAGAAAACGTCTCTTCATAATCAATGCCTTCCTTTGGAGAAAACCATGAGCTACAAACCTTGCTTTATGTTTTTCAATACTTCCATCTGCATCATGTTTTATCTTGTATAACCATTTGGAAGATACCACATATTTGTTCTTCAATCTGGGAACTATTTCCCATACATCATTCTTTATAATGGATTGTTATTCTTCTGTCATGGCATATGCCCATTCTTTCTTCTAAATGGCTTCTTCAAAGCAAGTAGTATCCTTTTCTATGATATCACACATCAAATCCATATAACTAGAGAATGGCTTAGGTTTCTTGACTTGTCTCATGGTTCCTTCTGGGGCACCATACTTCTCTCCATCTTGAATGAGTTCCCTTGCCCAAGTTGGCTTTCTCTTGAGAGAGATTTTCATTTAGGGAGGTTCTTGAGATTTTATCATATCATGATCTTCTGGAATCTCATCATCAGGGGTATTTGTAACTTCCCTCATTGGTTTTGTAACTCTGGGAGCTACAGGCTCTTCTTCATATACTTCTTCAAGATGGCATCTCCTTGATTTCTTGATTGTTGTATCTTCATCAAAGGTTACATCTCTATTGATATCAATATGATGGAAACCTGGTATGTAAATTTTGAAGGCCTTAGAGACCTCACAGTATCCAAAAAATATTCCCTTCTTTCTTGAAGGGTCCAGTTTGGTTCTCTTTTCTTTCGGAATGTGTACAAACACTGGACATCCAAATATCTTGAGATGGCTTGCTTTTGAATTATTTCCGGAGAACATTTCTTCAGGGGTTTTGAATCCAAGTGCACTATGGGATAATCTGTTTTGGACATACATTGTTGTTCTTGTTTACTCATCCCATAAGTGCATTGGAATATCTTGATCATGGATCATAGTCTTCATTTCTTCCATTATAGTTGTATTCTTTCTTTCTGCTACACCATTTTGTTGAGTATTATAGGGAGTGGTGAGCTCCCTCTTAATCTAGGCATCTCTGCAAAATATTACAAACACTTTTGAGGTGTATTATCCTCCATTATCTGACCTGAGTATCTTGATTTTTCTTTCATATAGATTCTCTATCAAGGCTTTGAATTACTTGAATTTTCCAAACACTTCATCTTTTGATTTCAAGAAGTAAACCCTAGTCTTGCGAGAATAATCATCAATAAATGACACATAGTATACATACCCTTGGAGATGTTTTACTTTCACTCTTTGGGAAAGGATTATTTATGTTCTTTCCTTGTGCACATCCCTTGCACACACCTTCATGATCAACCTTGAATTCCGATAGACCTGTAACTACCTTGCTTACATATGGTAAGGCTTTGTAGTTGATGTGAGCTAGTCTTCTATGCCAAAGTTCATATGGAGTCTCAGTGGAGTGAGTCAAGGCTACATATGAGAGACCTTTTAACTTATAAAGGACACCTTCTTATGTTCCAATAACAATTGCATATTCTATGGTTTTTCCTTTAGGCCACATAAGAAATTCACCATATATAAATGAAACTCTAAAGCCTTTCTTATATAGAAAGTAATTTATTTGTCAAACCTGGTACATATCGTACATCCTTCATTTTCATTGGAGTCCCTGAATGAAGTTTGTAGGTGGAATCTCCTACTCCTTTGATAGGGTATTGGTAATTATCTCTGAGTGTAACTTTATGGGGAAAGTTATTTTTTGTAAGGCTAGAGAGGATGTCTCTCTGACATGTCATGTGCTTAGAAGCACCACTATCTATGAGCCAAGTGTCCTCTCCATGTGACATAGATCCTGAGAGGGCAAAGAATAAAACATAGTCTACAATCTTTTCTTTAATCATATTTGTGGGTGGATCATCATCTTCAACTACATGGGCATGGTGTATTTTTTTATTTCTCTTCTTGTATTCTTCTCTTCTAGCTAGACAATTCTTAGCAATATGTCCTATCTTTTCACAGTGGTAGCATTGATAAGAGGAGAAATCCTTTTCTCGTCTTTGTCCTTTCTTAAACTTTTGGAATCTTCTTGGAGGGTGAGATTCTTTATGGAAATGGGTGAATCTATTTTGGRAGTGAGATTCCTTATGTAGGTGGGTCTCTTTCTRGAAGTGARACCTTTTCTTTCATCCTTTAGCATGAGMATATAGGGATTGATCTTCATCCCTTAGTAGTACTACTTCTCARTTAGCTACTCTTTCTTCTTATTGAACACATTYTTCCCAAAGATTGTCAAATTAGAGTTTCTCCTTTCTTGCACAAATAGTTTGGATGAAGGCATCCCAAGGTCTTGTGAGACCATTAAGAGCTATCATTATGAGTCCATCTTCATCTAGGTTGTCTCCAATTTATTCTAGTTGTTTCTTTAATTGAGAAACCCTACATAAGTAGTCATGAAAGGTTTCACCTTTCCGCATCTTTGTATTCTTGAGTTGGGTTCTCAAGTTCATCTTCCGATTGGTATTCCTTAATTCATACATTCCGGTTAGGGAATCAAACATTTATTTTGGATTATTATTCTTTTGGCCCTAACCATATCCTTCTGGTACTTTTCTTTGGCTACAACATCTGCGGGTTCTGGTGCATTTTCCTTGATGAATCTTGCAAGGTCATTCTCTTAAAGAATGAGTGAAATCCTATACTTCCAGGCATGAAAATTTTCCACACCTTCTTACTTGTCAACAAGATTGGTTCTTACAAACATCTTGACCCGGAGCTCGGAAAATGACCAAAAATTGAAAGTGCTAAGAAATTAAATATGAACTTACCAGGAGGTGTGCTTTCCTGAGGCAAGTAGGCTAGTGCTCTGTTTTCAGAAAATCCATTTTTTTCCCTTTGAAGTTGAGCCTATCAAATATGGATTGGTACTTATGGTACTGGTTATGGTTTCCTATTTTTCTAGTACTAGTGAAAACTAGGGTTTTCACTTTCTGGAGGCTTTGGCCACTGAAAAGGTGCGCGCAAGGTGCCAATGAGTTCACTAAGCTAGGGCGCACTTCCCTAGATAGTTTTTAGGCTAAAATTCTCTTCCAATAAAAAGCCATAATTTTCTTATACGACAACAATGAAGTTTTTGGTTACATAGTGAAAGATGATCTACTCATTTTAGCTCTTATACCATGTTAAATTTAGAGATGCTATTAAGTTCTTTTCAATTTACTAGACAATAATAGCATAAGAAGGATCACTGAAAGAAACATAATCACAAGTTACACAACATTTATCCTAGGAAACCCTCATGGGGGAGAAAACCCAACAAAAACTTCCTTAATATAGATTGCCAATACAATTCCAAGATAATAAACCAAACACTAGAGAATATCTAAGACTGAGCAATGCGCCTCTCTCTCCATCTTCTAGCAACTGCAACTTCCTTCAAACTTGAGCACTAGATGAGTGACTTGAGTGAGTGAGTGAATGAGGTGCTAACCTCTCTTATTTATACTAGCTAAGGAGCGCTAGGGTGGTGTCTCTTCATTAGGCAAGGTCGAATTCTCCAACTAGTGGCTAAAACCACTTTAATTATCCCTGGGGGGAGACTTCTCAATTAGCCTCACTTAATTAGGGTTTGAACAATCCACAAAAGGGTATTTGGTCTTATACAAAGCCCGACATGATCAATCCA
Source organism: Picea mariana (assembly GCA_032191745.1). Taxonomy (NCBI): domain Eukaryota; kingdom Viridiplantae; phylum Streptophyta; class Pinopsida; order Pinales; family Pinaceae; genus Picea; species Picea mariana. The sequence continues at coordinate 27,297 of JASDQU010750856.1, forward strand.
CAAAATGGGATTAATCTATAAGATAATAACTCAATAATAAGTAGAATATTCTTCGTAGTTACAATATTTCCATAACTCTATATAGACATATGATTGGTTCATTGGTATATCTAATGAACACCAGACCAAATACATGCTTTGTTGTGAACACCTTGAGTCAGTATATGGTGGAGCCCATACGTGTTCACTTGGTAGTTGCAAAGCATGTGATGAGATACCTTAAGGACATAAAAATCACTTCAAGATGTTGCTTCAGTTTGGGATCAGCCATGACTTCATGGAAAATCAAGAAGCAGTCCAATATTACACTTAGCACGAAAGAAGCAAAGTACATTGTAGTATGTTCCACTAGTTGTTAAGCCATATGGCCTCAGAATTTGTTGACAAGTTTGTTCGATCTAGAGATGGAAGCTACCATGGTTCTATGTGATAACCATAGTTTCATAAAGATTACAAAGAACCCAGTGTTGCATGATAAGACAAAGAATATAGAGATCCGATATCACTACATTTGTGACATGGTGCAAAAGCGAGTTGTAAAGCTCCAATATGTTGGCACAAATGAGCAGGTTGCAAATGTGTTGACTAATTGTCTATCTCGTGTGAATTTTGAGTACTTTCGAGACAAGATTGGTGTTTTCTGATAGGACCTCCCTCTAAAGGGAGAGTTATGTTGATGATACTATGGTATCATGAACAACAACGGGTAGAACAATTAGGATTTTATATCCTAGGGGACTAATCATCCCTAGGAAGATCCCGAAGGTCCGATAAGGACGGTCTGTCAAAGTACCTATGCATGTATATCCCAATTGTGTTCAGTAGTGGTAGCTTAGTTAGGATTTTATATCCTATGGAATCTTATGATTCCTGGGAAAATTTTGAAGGTCTGGTAAGGACGGTCTATCAGAGTACTACATGATAGCTTGTTAGGATTTTATATCCTAGGAAATCTTATGATTCCTGGGAAGATATCGAAGGTCTGGTAAGGATGGTCTGTCAGAGTACCACATGATATCTTGTTAGGATTTTATATCCTAGGGAATCTTATTATTCTTGGGCAGATCATGAAGGTCCATTAAGGATGGTCTGTCAGAGTACCACAAATGTTGTTGTTGATGCATCTACCTCATTATGTTGCCACATGTAGATGTTGATGTTCAATCTTTGTGATGTTGATGTTGTTGTTCTAGCTTTATGTTTTTGATGTTGTTGTTATAGCCTTGTGATGTTGATGTTGATGTTGTTGTTCCAAATTTGTGTTGTTGATGTTGTTGTTCCAACTTTGTGATGTTGATGTTGTTATTCCAACTTTGTGTTGTTATTGATATTCCAACTTTGTTTTGATGATTTTGATGTTCCAACTTCATGTTGTTGATGATGATGATGTTACTCCAGCTCTGCACTACAGATCATGATGTTCAGTTTATACTAATGTTGATGATGAGAAAAACTTCTGATGAACTATATATATGACTGACATTGTTCTCGATGTTGATGACGATGTCCCTCCTCTTGATAATGTATTGAGTCCAATCAGTTGTTATTAATGTTTTTTGTAGAATACCCTTCTTGTTAAGGGGGGGAGTTGAAATATTGTAACTTCGAAGAATATTCTACCTGAGAGAAAGTTGAATAATATTATTATATTATATTTAATTAGGCTCTGTTATCACGCAATCTATACTTTCCCAAAGTCTGAAGGCAAGTAGGATTAGATTGAAGTAACATGGAGGTAGTCCTATCACTGTCACCCCAATAGGGTACCTCTTTCTCTTTAGGAGAAGGATAAATCCACTCCAAGGGAGACGTCCCAAGACCTAGAGGGTTTTAGGAAAGGGAAAAGGTAAGGATAACCACCCCTCTCTCTAGGTCAATCAAAACAGACTTAAGTCTTGTTAGATCAAGCAAAGGAGAATAAAGTGTACCTTCCCCTTAACAATACAAAAAAAAAAGTTATGGCAATAACAAGTGATGATGAATGCTTCAACAAGACTTCAAGTTTATAGAGATGACTGCTACCAATCAATGTATGAAGCAAGTGATAAATATATAGCAGCAGTAATTAATTAATGACAACTGTAATAACATCCATAAAATGCAATCGAATAGACAATATAACAAGATATTGTGAAGTCTTGAAATGATAACACTTGTCTCATACAATTTCTAGATATATGTCCATCAGAAAATAAACTCTAATAGGCTGCCAATGATAATTGTAGCAACATCAAAATAAAGTAATGACAACAGTAGTAAAATATTTAGAAAAGTATTTAGAAAGGAAATTTGATGCACACTTTAGTCTTGTTTGATTGTACCTTGCCTTGTACAATTTCTAGATTGATTTAAGTGGTCAAACAAGTTTGGATAGGCTACAAAATTATGGTTGTAACAGTGATTATAACAACAATAACTTAGTGGTTAGTATTCCTAGACTAGGTTAGCAAGTTAGTTGAGGTTAGTAGGGTATTAGTTAGAGATATTGAGTTTGAAGTTTGATGATTCTTGTCAAGAAACAAGGTTTGAAGACTAGTGCCTTTTAGGGGTAAATGGATTCAATGTGGGTGGCTCCTTCAAACGCTGTAAATTAATGATAATACACAAAATTCTAAGAGGGAAAAAGTCTAGGAGAAGTAGTAACTTAAGTCCTCCTAGATTTTTACCTCAAGAGACAAAGTGCTAGGGTGTAGGAACTTATAGGCCCTAGCACCTTGCTCTCCTTAGCCTTTTTATGGAGTAGAACTTGCACAAAAATAACCAAATGAAAGCCCTTAGATTTCTAGCAATTTAGGGCTCTAGGGTTTCACTAGTTACTAGATCAATTTAGTGAAAATCTTAGCAAATAAAAAGTAAGAAAGTAGAAACTTAAGTTTCTTACTTCAAGCATTAAATACACCATGCAATTTCATAATATTGTATGAGAAAATAAAACCATTCAATGGATGAAAAAATGCAGATTTCACTTACTTGCACCAAGAATAATCATGACAATACCATGCAAGATCACCATAAAACTTCAAAAATGATCCAATTTGAAAATATGA
>JASDQU010750857.1:23571-36408 GCA_032191745.1 Picea mariana
GTGTCTTGGTTTGTGTGGATGAGGGGAAGAATGTTATCAAGGTTGGAAGATGGGTTAGGCTCATAATGTGAGACTTGGTCAATGGTCACGATCTTCCCATTCTGGGGGAACATCATTGTCTGAAAGACGGAAGATGCCACTGCCTTCATAGTGTACATGTAGCTACGACCGAACATGATATTATAATCAAGCGGGGCGTCGATAACTTTGATGTCGATGAGGATAGTCTTGCCCCTGAGTTCAACGCGGACGTTTTGGAAGAGCCCTTAAAGAGAGGATGGTCGTCTGTCATAAGCTCGTAATGTGATGGCAGAGGGTATGAGTTCCGGGGAACCAAGTTGTTGCCATACAGTTTTGGACATAATGCATGCGGATGCACCTTCATCGATGATACATCGATGAACTGTGATGTTCCGTATTTTTACTGGTATTTGAAAAGAGATCAAGGCAGGAAGATGAGGTTCTCCGTTGTCAAGATCAAAGGTGATGAGTCAAGCATCTGCAGGGTCAACCGCCCCCAAGGCGAAAAGTAGTGATTTTCGCTGCGTAGGAAAAGTCTGGAGGACTTCCAAGATTGGCATGGCAGTCGGGGATTGTGCTAAGTTGTCGACCAAGCTATAGTTAGGAGTTGTCCTAGCCTGTGGGTTGTGGACATTCCTACTCAAGGGGATGCGAGGGATGCGTAGTGGTGGTTCGACAGAAGGGCAGGGGATCACCAACAGGGGTCTCATCGGTGTAGGGGTTGTCTCTGGAGGGATGGAAGGAGACTCAATGGGTGTATGATACTGAAAACTACGCGTTTGCAGAAGGATTTCTTCCTCACTGGTGAGGAGAATTGTACGCTCTGCTGGGTTTTTAGGGTTGGGGTATTTTCCCCCTTGAGGTGGGGGATGTTGTGTGTCCTATTGGGTGTTTATCACACCTTGATGTGGAATAGGATTTTGCAGCATTGTGGGAGGGGGTTGTTGCATGTATTATTGTGGTGTCTGTTGAGGGGCAGGTTGTGCAGGAGAATGGGGAAGACAACCCGAGTCTTTCAACCATTTGAAATCAACGATCTGGGGGCAATGGTGAGTGTAATGACCGAACTCACCACAAAGGGCACAAGGGAAGATGGTTTTAACATTATTTCTCCCTTGGCGTTTGTTATTATTGTTGCCCCCTTGGGGGTTTTGGTTCCCTTGGTTCTGGTTGCCCCCAGTGGGTTGGTGCTGCGGGGGTTGATTCCCACCTTGACCTAGGTTGTTGTTATTCCTGTTCTGTCCTTTCTTCTTGGCATTGTTTGATGGATGAGTTGGGTTGGTTGTATTCAACTGTTCAAAACTTTGGTATCGTTGAGCAGCAGAGGGTTGAACAAAATTTACCCCCGCATGAGGATGTGGGGGAGCCATGGGTTGTGGGGGACCAGGAAATGGGAAGTAAGGATTCTGTGGTGGTACCGATCCATAAGGTACATAGGAAGGTGTAGTTCTTTCACTAGTACTATAAGCTGATGTTGAGGGAGTACCATTGTTTGTGGGAATAGGTGGATGTATGGGAGGTGTCGGCGGTGGTCCACTGATGGGTGGAGGTATAGCAACAATTAATCTAAGTCTAAATACATTACTCATACTTCGTATAGGGATCTTAATAGCCATATGATGCCATAGTGTATAAATAATTTAGACTCTAAACGTAATTCAAGTAATTACTTATAAGTTCTCAGTTTCTGTACTTCTGTATTTGAAAACTTTTTTATTACCTTTCCTTTAGCGTAAATAGAATATCAAAAGTAATATCAAAGGGATATAAACACCTATGTGTGATAGGCATGGTACTGTGTGAATTATTCGGGTTATCAAAAGTATTAAAAATTTAGCATTGTCTCTTGCTTATTTACATTCCAGAATATTTGGTTAAGATTTTCGGTTACCAAACTAATGATGGGACCCACTGTTTACTTGCGAGGGTACCCATCAGACCTTTCTGGGTACACTCCTCCCCTTTGATCTTGTGGATAGTTTGATCAGGGACGCGAATGGGAAAAAACACCCGTGCCAAATCTCAAGCTAAGTAATATCCACATGTTGAATCTTCAATATTCAATTTCATTGAATTTTTCCTTAACACTGTTTACAAAGTTTCAATTTATCTTCAATACTTAAATTGGTTGACTTATGTCTTAACACAGTTTACTAATTCTTGAATTCTTTGCAGGATTTAAACATTCACAATCCATGGATCCACATCTCTTTGCTCAAAAAAGGTATTCGGTTTCCGATTCTAGTGTTTTAGTTTGACGATTCAGATTCAGTTTTCGAATGGTACTGGGTCCTTACCCAGGGTACTCTGTTTGTAAATATTTGGATCAAAAGCCTCTGGATATACAAATTGTTTATTATCTTATTATAAATGAACGCATAGACTTTTCCACAATCCAAACGAATACTGTTACATATTGAACAATCTCTTTAATATGTATTATATTGAAACTTCGTTTATGGTTTTACTGTGGTATAAACAGACTGTAATTTTTATGCTTTTAGTATAGTCTTATCAATGGAAGTTTACTAAAATTCTGACGAGTTCCAAGTGTCGATGATCTTTCTATGTATGAGTGTTAGATATTTATGTAGCTCTAAAAAAACTATATAGGAAACAATCTATACATATATATATTTCTATTCTTTTATTCACTCTAAATTTTGCTTTGGCATTTGTACAATATAGTATTCCTTAGATGTTTATACATCTCTGCGTATCTGAACCTACAACAATATATATATATATATATATATATATATATATATATGTGTGTGTGTGTGTGTGTGTGTGTGTGTGTGTGTGTGTGTGTGTGTATGTATATTTATATCTTGTATTCACTTCCAAAATTTCATTTAGCATTTCAACAGTCCAATGTTCCTATTGAATACCTGTACATATATATTCACATGCCCGGATAAAGGTTATAATTAAAAAAGTAATAATTCTATTTTATTTAGCTTAGATGCCTATCCTATGTATTTACATAACTCAACTTCATCAACAGCTAACACGCACAGTAGCTTTCTTAAATTTACTCAATGAATGCAATCAAACTGTAAAGGCTAACTCTACACTTCATTTCATTCTACCAACTATTAATCAATAAAACAATTCAACAAGGAATAAGTAGATGTACATATCTGAACAAAGTGTTGGGACAACAAATGGAACAACCAAGTTCCACCCAACCATAGAACAGAACAACCAATCGACTTTCTCTGTTCACTCCCTAGTGTGACCATGAGTCCATAAGGGCAGACTCCAATGCTCCTCTTTCGCTATAGTCCTCTTTTAGATCAGAAATTCCCCTTGCCTCACACTCAAAATAGTGCTCATAACAACAAGTGATATCCTTTCTCCAGCATACTAAGGAGCGTCCTGCCTCCTCCCATATGTTGTATATGCAAAATCATCTTGTGCCTTGGTCTTTTCCCCCTCTGGTAATTTTCACAGCTTTACAAATCCCTAATTTTTAGGGGCTGCCAATGGCCAAATTCCTCATTTTCCACTTGTAAAATTCATCCCTGAGGTAGGTCAAGCCTGTTCCCCACTCATGGAGTCATGGTCAGTTGATTTCAACCTGGTTGTTCCATTTGTCCTTCAACAATTAATATAAAAATATTTGTCTTTTACAAGTGTCATACTCAAAGAGTTGGTTGGGAAAATGAAATCTTTACCCAACAGTCACAATAATTAATTACAATTAATCAAATTCCAAATTCAGAATTGCCATAAATGGCAATAATTTTCCATATATGAATTTGCCAAAAATGGAAATAAATTCCTAAGTGCATACAGACTTTAATAATTAATTATTTTTGGGGATATTACATCCTCTCCCCCTTCAATACAACACTGTCCTCGGTGTTCGTTCCTTTCTCAAAATAGGGTTGGATAAGATTTCTACAAATCTTCCTCCAATTCCCAAGTGGCCTCCTCAAGTCTAAAGTGATTCCATTGCACTTTTACCTGGGTGACGACTCTGTTCTGTAGTATTGTTTCTCTCCTGTCCAGAATGCTCAGAGGTTCCTCTTGGAACTTGCCTTCTGGTTCCACCTACACCATGTTCCAATCAATCATGTGAGTAGGATCATGAACATATGTTTTTAACAAAGAAACATGAAATACATTATGAAATTTCAAATTTGCAGGAAGTGCAAGTTGATATGCCACAGGTCCAATTCGAACTAAGATCTTGAAGGGACCACAAAACCTTGGTGCCAACTTTGAACAATTTCCTATCTTTAATGAACTTATTCTTGCTTTGACTTTTAAATACACGTGATCTCCAACTTGAAATTCCTGGTGTCTTCTTTTCAGATCTGCGCAATTTTTTTGTCTGTCTTATGCCTCCTTTAAATTTTGTTGTACTTTTCTTATCGTATTCTCCATTTCCTAGAGCATTTATGGTCCCACCATGAGTCTATCAACTGGGTTATCCCAGCTAAACGGAGTTGTACACTTTCTGTCATACAATACTTCGAAGGGGCTTATCTTAGCCAATGTCTGATAACCATTATTGTATGCAAATTCCACCAAGTATATGTATTCCTCCCACTTACTTGGTTTCGTCCTTACGTACATTCGTAGCATATCTTCCACAATTTGGTTCGTACATTTAGTCTGTACATCTATTTGTGGATGGTAGATTGTGCTGAAATTCAAGTTAGTATTCAACCCTACAAACAATTCTTTCCAAAACATAGATGTAAATTTGAGATCTCTATCTGAAAGCACCATTTTAGGAATACCATGCAATCTAAAAATTTCCTTCAAAAATATTTCAGCGATGTTAATAGCTTTATAAGTAGATTTCACGGGAATAAATGTGCAGACTTGCTAAGTTTATCAATTACTACCATAATTGAATCATTTTGTTTTTGAGTTTTTGGCAAACCTATGATAAAATCTAATGAGATAGTCTCCCACATCCATTCTAGTACAGGTAGATATTGTAACAGGTTAGCTGGGTGATGGTGTTCAGCCTTCACCTGTTGACAATCTAGGCATTTAGATAAGTATTATGGTGTCTCGCCTTTCATATTAGGCCAATAAAACAACTTCCTCAATGTTGTTACCATTTTCTGGTATCCCAGATGACTAGAAGATGGCTTCTTGTGTACTTCATCCAAAATTGTTAGCTTTAATTCAGCTGAATCTAGTATGTACAACCTGTTTTTGAATCTTAGTAATCCATTTATGTCTAAACTTAGATATGTTCTATCTATATTTTCTGCATTATTTTGTAAATCTGCCATTGTTTTGATGTATTTTTCATCATTATTACTTGCAACTTTTATCCTTTGCTCAATGTTGCTTTCTGCCCTACTAATGTTTATCTCAAACAACCCATGAATTCTTCTACTTAAGGCATCTGCTACTTTTTTTTCCTTACCCTTGATGTGTCTTACCTCTAAATCGAAGTCTCTCAAGAAGGCCAACCATCTTGCTTTCCTTGCATTAAGATCTGGTTGACTAAACAAGAATTTCACACCACTATTATCAGTTAGCAATAGAATTTTTTTGCCCATTATATAGTGTCGCCACATTTTTAATGCATGGATTACAACTGCTAATTCCAAGTGGTGAGTGACATTGTTTCGTTCTTTCTCTTTTAGTTTTCATGACTCATAACAAATAACATGCCCTTCTTGAGTTAGGACACCTCCCAAACCCTCTTTGCTCACATCCACGTAGACTGTGAATTCTTTATCTGGGTCTGCTACCCTTAAAATAGGTGTGGTTGTTAACAATTCTTTTAACTTAATAAAAATGTTATGACATTTATGTGACCAAATAAACTTGGTTCTCTTTTTCTATAGGGATGTGATAGGGTATGCAATTTTAGAGAATCCCTCTATAAATATGCAATAGTAACCGGTGATTCCCATGAATGACCAGATTCCTGCCACGTCCTTAGGTATAGGCCATTCCATGATGGCTCTTATCTTCTCTAGGTCGACGACAATACCCTCTTCAGATATTACATGTCCTAGGTACTGTATTTTCTTTTGGTAAAAGTCACATTTGTCAAATTTTGCATACAAATTGTGTTCTCTTAATGTCTGCAATACTATACTTAGATGTTCTTTGTGTTCTTCTTTTGTTTTCGAATACACTAGAATGTTGTCGATAAATACCAAAACAAAATTATCTAGGTACGAACTAAATATGTTATTCATTAAACACATAAAATTTCCTGGTGCATTAGTGAGACCAAACGGTATAACAACAAATTCATAATGTCCATATCTCATCCTAAATGTTGTTTTACTTATGTCTTCAACCTTTATTCTAACCTGGTGATAACTAGATCTTAAATCCAACTTAGAGAAAATCTTTGCCCCTCCCACTTGGTCAAACAGATCATTGATTCTGGGTAGGGGATATTTGTTCTTAACAATCATTTTGTTTAATTGTCTATAATCAATGCATAATATTAGAGTTTCGTCATTCTTTTTAACAAAAAGGACTGGTGCTCCCCATAGTGAGACACTTGGTATGATGTATTCCTTGTCGAACAGTTCTTGTAGTTGAATTTTTAACTCTGTTAATTCTGGTAAACTCATCCTATAAGGTGCCTTAGATATAGGGGTTGATATAGGAAGCAGATCGATAGAGAAGTCTATCTCTCTTCTTGGGGGAAGTTCTGGTATTTCGTCTACAAATAAATCTCTAAAATCATGTAAGACGACAAAATATTCTAGGATGGGTTTATTCTCTTTTTCCAACAGATTTGTCACTTGAATAGCATAAATCTGACAACCTTTATTCATGCACTTCTTAAATAACATTGTTGAAATATGTCTAACTGAGACTGGTTTTCTGATGCCTTGTATTGTCCTAACAATGTTGTTTTCATCTCTGTAAGTAAGTGATTTTTCATAACAATCCAAAATTTCTTTATGCTTCTCTAACCAGCCCATTCCAATAATTACATCATAAGACCATAATGGTAGAATATTCAGATTTAGCTTTGTGTTTTGACCATCTAAAGTAAGTTCACAATCAGAAATGAAATTTGTTACTTTTCTTTTTGTTCCTGTTGCTAGTTCTACTAGCCAAGATTTTGTATTCTTTACTTTTTTAAGTTTGTTTGAATCCACTACACTAGGAGCAACATGACTCAAGGTAGCTCCCAGATCAATTAAAACAGAAAAACGATTATTATTAACTTTACCTTCAACTTCCACTACAGTGGAATGGTGATCAGCTAGTTGGCCATCCACAACTGCATTGATTATGTGTAAGATTCTTCCCACATCTCCCATTGTAGAGGCCTCTTGCAGTTTGTGTACCATGGTCCTTGCTACAAAAGTTAAACATGGACACTTCCTCCTTAAGTGAGGTTCTCCACATTCCCAACATTTTAACAGTTCTCTAGGGCTGTCCCCAAACTTCTTGGTTCCCAGATTAACTACTCTACCTCCCCCTTGCATGTTCTGGTTATTGGAGTGAAAATATTTCCTTGGGAAATTATTTGTTGCATTCCGGAAAGGGGTTGGTTGATATCCCTTCTTCCGCTGGTTCACTCTGTCATGTTTCTTGTCTTTCCAAGCCTTGAGAAGTTCAGAGCATTATTTGTATTGATCATAACACATTCAGGCCTTTCTAAAAACTTCGCTCAAGGTCTAGGGGTTGTCAAACTCGATTCTGTCCTTGTAGGATTGTGGTAAGCATCTTAGGAACCGCTAGATTTTTACTTTGTCTTCCCTGATATAAGGCCCAAATCTTAATAATTCAATGAATTTGTTTATCAGGTCATCCATAGTCATTTGACCGAGTCTTAGCTCATAAAATTCTTTGGTCTTTCTCTCATAATAAATTTCTGATAAATATTTTTTCTTAAAGTATTACTTGAAATACGACCATTCCATTTGTTTTTCTTTTAAGCCCTTGGTTAACTTCAGTTCCTGCCACCATATACTCGATTTTCCTTTCAGGTTATAAATGGACATTCTGACCTTCATGTTGCTAGAATAATTGTAAATCTGGAAATACTTTTTTATGTCTAGTAACCATGCTTTAGCCTCCTCCCCTATCCTGGATTCTCCATCAAAGGTAGGCGGTTTGATTTTCTTAAATTCTCCCTCCTGGTGGTCCACCTATTTCCTCTTTCTTCCAGTGGTTGTTTTATTTTCTGCTGATGGCGTGCCTTCGGAAGAATTGTTCTCATTTTCTGCTTCAGGACCATAATTTTTTAAGGCTCTTTTGCTGGCCTCTTATTCCTTGTCATTGTCTTTTGGGCTCTTCTTTGTCACTATGCTATGTAGCAGTACTTCATTTATTTCTTGTTGGTCTTCGTGTGCCTTTTTCAGTTTCTCATTATCTGCATTGAAAACTTGCAGTTCCACGATAAGATTGCTCATTGTTTCTAGAACCTAGGTAGTTGAACTTCCTTCACTGTTATGCCTAGGTTCTTTAGGAGGTCTTTGCTTTGGATTCTCCTCTAGTCTAATCTCCTCCTCACTCTGTGTTTGCATTATCACAACAAAAATAAAAAAATTATGTTTGTAATAGAAAGTGTTTTTTGTTAGTTTTTCATTAAACAAAAAAGCATGTATTAAACAAAAATTTTGGCCCTGCTTTGAGGTCCAAGTGTTGTAACCTTTGCTCTAATACCATATGCAATGTACCCCAAAATTACCAAATAATTTTATTTTTTGTTAGGGACATTAAATCTGCTTTCCCTTCGAACAATTTATTTTCAAAAGACATAAAGTTATTGTAAGTAGGTAGTCGTCACCACTATTGACTTTTGCAGGGTCTATGTGCACCACTTCATTGATACAACTAAATTCCATTATAAGATATTTTATCATTGAGTTATTCCATGCTGAGTTATATTCATTAAATCCTACTAGCATTGCAACCCTCTTCATGCATAGCATTAACGTTTATACTATTAACGCCCCACTAGTATTATACCCATCTCTAAGAATATCATTAACGTTTTGTTTTATTAAACCCTAATAGAAATACAACCATTCCTAGGAATAAATATTTCTTATATCATATAGGATCTATACGAATTTGGGTTCCAACAATGCATAAACCTTTATCGAAATCTCACAAGCCTTAATTTAATGGTGACCTTTACGTTTTGTTTTAACTGTCTAAGTAATAGACTTTGTGAAAAAGGTTTGTGGTTAAACATCCAACCACTAATAACACAGTATTGAATATGGTTGATGGTTAGGAATCGTCAAGGAAACCAAATGATAACAATTATCCCTCCTAAATTCATTAACACTAACTAACCAGATGGTCAGACCTTAATTAAACGAGCGATTGGGCGTGGCAACTCGGTATAGTCGCGCCCTAACTGGGTTGTCCTCACCTTGCAATAACTTGGTATGAAGTCAAATGAGGGACTTTTCAGACACTGAATTAAAACCTTTGTCTAGTGTATTAATGGCTACATGTAAGGGTACCTCCCGAGGTTGTTTCTAGGCCACCGTTTCTAATGAAAGACATGTCACCTCCCTCCTCTCACATGGAAAGGTACAACATTCATAACTATTTCTATTACTCAGCTCAGAGAATGGTTTCTAGGTTTATTGTTTCATTCTCCTTTGGCTCTGTGCCTTTTGCGAAAACGCTCCAGTGCTAACCCCTGTGATATTCAACTCGGTGAACATGGCCTAAATATTATATTTGGACTCGGCCTAGGCAAGAAGAAATGAATAGGGGCGACGACCGGTTGGATGATACCCTATGCAAGGTAAACCAATATCTATCATTTTATTTCAAGTTCTCTATGATTCATAGTGTGCACCTGTCCTCATCTATTTCTCCTTTATTTACTGGTTCTGACTTTATCGGTTCTGCATTAGAGTCTTAAAGGTTTGTTGAGCATCCTTTAATGCTTGGGGTTTGTTGTTGCTCCATTTTATTCCCAGTATTGGGTCTCAATCCTTAAACCCTGGAACAAATATTTTCACCTCTACGAAAACTTCGTAGGAATCTCTGGTCTATGTTAACAACCCAACCGGGAACGAAAAGCTGACAACGTGAGAGTTTAGTTTCTAAAAAGATTAGTCAAACCTACTATAGTTTCCATGTCTCGTACGAAGTGATTACCCTTTGTTTCTACTCGGTAGAGGTTATGTTCCTAGCTTGATTCTTTCCATGAATTTAAAGGTTTTATACATTTCTATCTAGATCTTTCTACTTGAAAAATTGTCCTTTGTATTAAGGAAGGGATTTCATTCTGTTCGAAAAGCGTATTTCTTGCAATATGAATGCTACGATTTTCATTCTTTTTGAGTGTTTACAAAAGTGGTTTTCGTAGGTAAACATAGTTCTGCAACTCTGTCCAAATTCTGAACTATTGATCCATTATTCTAAGAATATACATTTCGGATCTCATTATGATTCAAATAAATTCATGGCCGCATTAATATTATTGTTTTATTAAGGGAAGAGTTGTTTTCTGGGTTTGTAAAGACTTACTGTGAAAAATCGTTACACCCTCGGATCATACGATGTATAGTCGCAAACCCTTCCTGTGGATTGTTGTGAGACTTCTTCGTTACTGTGTCAAGTTTTGTAACAGGTTCATTACTCTAAGTCTAAATACATTACTCATACTTTGTACAGGGATTGTAATAGCCATACAATGCCACTGTGTATAAATAATTCAGACTCCAAACTTAATTCAAGTAATTTCTTATAAGTTCTCAGTTTCTATACTTATGTATTTGAAAACTTGTCTATTACCTTTCCTTCAGCATAAATAGAATATCAAAAGTAATACCAAAGGGCGATAAATTCCTCTATGTGACAGGCATGGTAATGTGTGAATTATTCAGGTTATCAAAATTATTAAATGTTTGGCACTGTATCTTGCTTATTTACATTCTAGAATATTTGGTTAAGATTTTCGGTTACTGAACCAATGATGGGACCCCCTATTTACGTGCAAGGGTAGCCATCAAAACTTTCTGGGTCCACTCCTCCCCTTCGGGCCTGTGGATATTTTTCTCAATGACGGAAATGGGAAAAATCACCGACACCAAATCTCAAGCTAAGTAATATCCACGTGTTGAATCTTCAATATTGAATTTCGTTGAATTTTTTCTTAACACAGTTTACAAAGTTTCGATTTATCTTCGATACTTAAATTCGTTGACTTCTATCTTAAACATCGTTTACTAATTCTCGACTTCCTTGCAGAATTTAAACATTTTCAATCCACGGATCCAGGACATCGCTTTTCTTGAAAAAGGTATTTGAGTTCCAATTCTAGTGTTTTAGTTTGACGGTTCAGATTTAGTTTTCAAATGGTATTGGGTCCTTACCTAGGGTAATCTGTTTTTAAAGATTTGGATCAAAATCCTATGGATATAAAGATTGTTTATTATCTTATTATAAATGAACGCACAAACTTTTCCACAATCCAAACGAATATTGTTACATATTGAACAGTCTCTGTAATATGTATTATATTGAAATTTTGTTTATGATTTTATTGTGGTATAAACATACTGTAATTTTTATGCTCTTAGTATAGTCTTATCAATGGAATTTTACTAAAATTCTCATGTGGTCCAAGCATCGATGATCTTTCTGTGTATGAGTATTAGATATTTATGTAGCTCTAAAAGACCTGTACAGGCAGCAACCTATACATATATATATTTCTATTCTTGTATTCATTCTAAATTTCGCTTTGGCATTTGTACAATCTAGTATTCCTTAGATGTTTATACAGCTCTGCGTATCTAAACCTACAACAATATATATATGTATATTTATATCTTGTATTTACTTCCAGAATTTCATTTGGCATTTCAACAGTCCAATGTTCCTTAGGTTGAATACTTGTATGTATATATTCACATGCCCGGGTAAAGGTTATAATTAACACAGTAATAATTCTATTTTATTTAGCTTAGATGCCTATCCTATGTATTTACATAACTCAACTTCATCCACAACTAACACGCACAATAGCTTTCTTAACTTTACTCAATGAATACAATCAAACTGTAAAGGCTTACTCTACACTTCATTTCATTCTAAGAGCTATTAATCAATAAAACAATTCAACAAGGAATAAGTAGATGTACATATCAGAACAAATTGTTGGGACAACAAATGGGACAACCAAGTTCCACCAAACCATAGAACATAACAACCAATCTACTTGCTTCGTTCACCCCCTAGCCTGACCACGAGTCCATAAGGGTGAACTCCAATGCTCCTCTTTCGCTATAGTCCTCTTTCAGATAATAATTTCCCCTTGCCTCACACTAAGAACATTTCTCATAATAGCAAGTGATATCCTTTCTCCAACATACTAATAAGTGTCCTGCCTCCTCCCATATGTTGTATATGCAAAAGCATCTTGTGCCTATGTCTTTTCCCCCTTTGGTAATTTTCGCAGCTTTACAAATCCCTAATTTTCAGGGCTTCTAATGGCCAAATTCCTCATTTTCCACTTGTAAAATTCATCCCTGAGGTAGTTCAAGCATGTTCCCCACTCATGGAGTCATGGTCAGCTGATTTCAACCTGGTTGTTCCATCTGTCCTTCAGCAATTAATATAAAAATATTTGTCTTTTACAAGTGTCATAGTCAAAGCATTGGTTGGGCAAATCAAATATTTGCCCAACAGTCACAATAATTAATTACAATTAATCAAATTCCAAATTCAGAATTTCCATAAATGGCAATAAGTTTCCAAATACAAATTTACCAAAAATGGAAATAAATTCCTAAGTGCATACAAACTTTAATAATTAATTATTTTTAGGATATTACATTACTCTCTTTTAATCTATCTAACCCCCTTTCCTTATTTCCCCCC
>JASDQU010750857.1:51839-72659 GCA_032191745.1 Picea mariana
AATGATTCGTATAGTTCTTACAGTACCCTTCCTCTCTCTTCCCTCCATCCTTCTATCTCTCCTAAGTACTACTTATTTATATTTTCGGCTCACCAACAATTACAATGTATTACAAAAAACCCTAACCCTAGCGTTTTTAGGTCTTTCATGCATGTGCACATGCTTCTTTTCCTTCCAATTGTCTCTTTTCTCTTTCACGCCTTTCTTTCTGATTCGGCCTGCTTCTAACATGCCCCCAACACTGATATGTGGCTCATCCTGAGCCAGCTAACCCTGGTGTGCTTCGTCAATCTCTCTTGCGATCACTTGGAACTTCTCTGTGAGATTCATTTCTTGTGTTTGGGCCTACACGGTCTTCTCATTGAGTGTGTCCAATAACTGCACTGCAATATCGTCGTTGACCATCCTTGCACACTCTACCTGGGTTTGTGCCATATTTGTTTTTTCTTCTTCCTCCTGTGCAATGACCTCTCCTGCCTACTCCTGAAACGGTTCCATTTGAGCCTGACGCTCCTTTTTCTGTGTCTGTGCAGCTATGATTTCTGCCTACAGTTTCTTCATATCCTACTCTCCTTTGACACGCTCCATGATTGGAGTTGTCTTCTGCCTTTGCTTGAGGTCATGGATAATTGTGCTTACCTTTTCTCCTTCCTAGTTCCACTGCTGGACCTGTTGATCCTCTTCCAGATTTGTCTAGAGCTATGCTTCTTTCTCAACTTGTCATTGTCGTTGTATCTCCTTTATCTATGTTGTTTCCTCCTACTTCCTCTACTCCTTCACCTTGTTGGAGTGGTAGGTATGAGCTACTCCCAGAGGTGCTCAATCTTCTATTTGTATTGATCAATTTTCTGCACAATCTGACCAATATTCTGTATCATCGAGAGTTCAGTTGTCTGCGCGCTCTTTGGGATTTTCTCATACACTATGACCAATTTATTCTACAAACTATCCACATGGTCTCTCTCATATTTGGTCTCGATCTTAAATTGCTCGAGTACCAATTCCATCTCGTCCCAATTGTCCTTTTCCTATTGCAATTCTACTGCGTTTGTGCGTGCGCGATATTACACCTCTTGTGTGATGTTGACTTGCAATTTATATAAGGCCTTGCTTCGTATCCACGTCAATACCAACTATATTTGATCCAAGTCCTTTATGGGTGTCTTCCCCACAATTTCGTCCATGCACAACATACTGGGTGTGACGTGAAATGTTGAGCTCGGTTGTGTTGTCATCTAGATCCTATCCTGCTCACTTGATTCAGCTTCGCCTCCTATCTGTGATGTTGATGGGATCCTTCCTACACTGTTGTCGGTCACCTGCACTTCTCCGAGCTACTTGAGGAGTTGTCACATGTATGCCATATCTTCCTCAATCATGTCCCTTTGTCACGCAACATTATTGAAATCCTCAACTATGCGATCTTGGATCATTTGGGCCACCATGTCCGCATTGTCCTCGATGATCGTGTATTCTGGGGGCATTTTGTGTGCCTTTGCCTTCTTACGTGCACCCCCCCTCTTGATGTCTAGCCTTTCTCCCATGGAGTAGAACTTGATATGGTTCCCTATGTTGTCTCAGCCTATTTCCCCTATGCCTGTGGTGCTTGTGTGTTGTTCTTCTTCCCCGCCTAGGTGCCTTTCTTGGATGTCCCTCCCTTTTTTTGTTGTGCCTTCTTCTAACCTATCCTTGGTTTCTTGGGCACCATTATCTCTTCGACATCTGTCTATTCCTGTCTTACCTCCTCCTCCTCTATTTCTGTGGGTATTTCTCGATTGAGGACTGGAATCCTCTAGTCATCATCCTAATCCTTAATGCCCATCTCTATGCCTGTCTTCTTGATGCAGTAGAGAAGTTGTATCCATTGATTGTCGTGATATTTCTGCACCTAGATCCACATCACATGTCTAGTGGCTTTGGAGTTGGCTATGCCCTAATACTATGCAATTGCTTCCAGTGTCACCCTCCAAGTGTTGGTGATGTTGTCCTGTAGGTCGCTGAGATATCATTCAAATATGATTTCATTCTCCTTTCTGTTCTTGGGGTCCGAAGCGGACCCCAGCGATAAGTATCGCCCTCCATGGCAGGGATTGGGTCTAGTGGAAAATAATGAACACTTCGGTTCCTTCCATCTGATCAACGTTATCAAGATGAGTAGCCATGAATAGTGAAATTTTTTCCCCAGATCCTGCGCGTCCTTGTAGTCGTCTAAGAACAAACTCAGCAAATAAGGGGCCTAGTTGAGTGTGGATCCCTCTGCACACTATGTTAGAGCTACGAAAACCCTGGTCGAGACTTCCTCCTTCCAACATTTCCTAAGTAATTTTCATGTCATAATTTTTGTGGTCATTCTTGTCGTGGCCTCACTAATACGCTTAATGATGATTCCATGCGAACCCCTTTTGATACCATATTTCTTCTTCATTTCCTCAGCCATTGCTTTCTCCTTTGTTTTGTCCTCAAGGAACTGTGCGAGATCCTCACCTCGTGATGGCAACCCTGTGATGTATGCAATAAGCTCTACGTCTATTGAGACGAGGCATTCTAGCCACATGTATCCGCCATGGGTGATTGCCATCAGCTGCTTGACGTAGTTTTTTGCACACTGGCCCCTTGCAAAGTGCAGGATGTCTAATAGGCCTAGAATCTGGTTTTTGGCCAGTCTTGCTACCCACTAGACTGGTTGATTGATTGGTTCGCCAAAGGGTCCTATACCCACAGTCTATAAGTAGACTTTCTTAGCGAACTCTGGGAACTTGTTCGTGTCTGTCACATCATGGTATGAGTACCTCAATTTATCGATGTGGCATAACATATTTGTTGTTATATGTACCCCTTTCGGAATGTGTGGTACGATAATGGTTGTGGTGGCTTTCTTGCGCAGTGACCTTGGCACCGCTTACTTGCCCTTTCGTTGTGGTGGCTGACTCGAGGTTCCAACCTCCATTGTTATCTCTTATGCATACTCATCTGGTCGATCGGTGACATTTTCCAGTGTTCACTCTTGTGGTTGTTCTGGCATGGTTGCCTGTGACCTTTCTGGCATGGTCGTTTATGCTTGGTTTGGGGCTGTCCCATTGGCTCTTGGGGCTTCTTCAGGGTTTTCTGGGTGCACTTGGTTTCCTGTGTCATCAACTTGTTGTCCCTATCCTCCTTCTGGTACATCCATGTCCATTTCCACTAGTGTTGTCTGTTGGTTTTCCTCCACAATGGGTGTGGGGATTCCTGGTGTCATATCAGGTGACACGATTTTGTCCACGTTGACAACTTCTAGAGGTTGAGGTGGTTTCTTTTATCTTCCCTGTGGTTGTGGTGGTGCTCTGGCGCTACTTTGAGGTCGTCTGGCATTCTGGCTCAGTTCTCCTTGTTTGGGTGGTGCCATGGTGGTAAGGATGTTGTTCGTCGAGCTTAGTGGCCTCTACAACCTCTGCAACCTTAACTCTCTGCTTCATATGCTCTATTTCTCTGTGCCTTCCATGATTTCACAATAACCTTTCTGCTCCCGCATGCTTGATTTGTATTGGAGTCGTGTGAATCTTGTCAGAGACGTTACCACAATTGTGTTTTAATTAAACCGTCGCTTCCCCTATACTTTCCATCGATTTCGCTTGCCGTCGCCAGTTGGCATGATTAATGCGGCATCTTGTCAATCATTTTTGGTATTCAATTCTCATAGCTGCTGGCAGTTGGCACTTCTTTTACTATATCTATCTTTTCCATTGTTTCCTCTTTGTAGTGATTGTTGGCCTTATCTCTGTCTGGCTAGCATTGTCGAGTGTGCACGCGCATTCTCTTTTCGGTGCACTATACCTCTTTTATTATCTTTTGATGTCTGGCACGGTGCGACAATTTTTTTTTTTAAGTGTTAAAGGGTCGACTATCCCTATATAGCTTCAATCGGCTCACATTGATCATCCCTCTCAATTTTGTGCCTCCTAAATCCTTCAATTGTACAACTGCCCCATCTGTAACACTTTTTACTTCATATGGTCCTAACCAATGCATTCTGAGTTTTCCTGGATGTTGAAGGGATTTACTGTCATACATCAAAACTAAGTCTCCTTCCTTGAAATTTTTCCTCTTGATATGTCTGTCATGTCAATATTTGCCCCTTGTTTTCTGGACTTCTTGGTGAAACCCTTCTAGAATCTTATCTTCCTCCATGATCATTAGTTGATTCATCCTATCTTGTATTGTGCCTCGTTCTATCATGTTTTAATCGTTGCTATGCGTAGATTGGATACCGAAAATTCCAGTGCCACCACTACTTCTTGTCCATAACAATCTGAATGGTGTTTGTCCTGTAAATTTATTACATGTGGTCATGTATGCCTACCATATTGCTAGTATATTTAGGTCCCAATCATCCCTATTAACGTTACAGATCTTTGTCAGTGCATTTTCAAGAATCTTGTTAAAGGATTCCACTGTTCCATTTGCTTGAAGATGATATGGTGTACTCTTTTGATGATGAACTTCAAATTCCTCAATCATAGCTGTTGGGTATGTGTTATATTATTTGCATGAGTAGTAGTGTCTGAGCGCCTGCGCCAGGCGCGCAGGGGGGTTAGAGGGGGGGCCACTAGTCCCCCCCTCGGAGGGTGCAGGGGGGCGGAGCCCCTCGCATGGGGGTTCAGGGGCAGTGCCCCCGATTTTTTTTTTCGGGCTGACATATTTCCGGGATGACATATTTCCAAGACAACATATTTCCGGGACCGCATGATATTAGGTGGTTTTTCGGCACATGGTTTTTTTGCCGATGGTTTTCTATTTTCGGTTAAGGAATTAGGGTTTTGGACTAATCCAGGTCATTGGGTTAGGNTGTATTGTAAACAATGTAACACAATGTATGAATATAATATATGCTGGTTTTCCCGGTTTGGGTTTTCAGGTGAAAAATCTCTATGTAATGTTTGTGTTTTCCATTGTATCTTTTCTGTTCTTTTCTGAATATCAGTTTGCAGTAGATGTTGTACAAGGTTAGAATTTACAATAGCCTTAATAGTATTGTTAATGAATTCAGTGCCCTGGTCACTCATAAAAATACTGGGGCATCCAAATCTAGTGATCACTTGTTCGAACAAGATGTGTGTTGTTGTCTCTGCACTGAAATCTTTGACTGGTGTTGATTTCACCCATCTTGTCAGGTATTCCGTTGTGGTGATAATGTAACTCATTCCTGACCTTTTTGTTGGTGGGTAAATTGGTCCCACAAAATATAATTCCCATTTTTCAAATGCCTTCAACGTTACTTGTGGTCACAAGGGCATCTTGTCTCTTCTATTCAGTTTACCAACCCTTTGACATACATCGCATTTCTAGCAATAATCTTGTAAGTCTCTGTGAACAGTCGACCACCATAGTCATGTGCGCAATACCTTTTGCGCGGTAACTTTCCTGCATATTGACCTCCTTCTATTCCCTCATGGGCTTCTGCTAAAATTCTATGTCTTTCATGTTCTAACACACATCTTCTCAAGATGCTATCTGTGCCCATTTTGTATAAGTGTTCTGCAATCAGCTGATAGTCTACAACCCGGACTACCAGTCTTTTCTTCTATGCCATGTTGAATTCCTGTGTCGTAGTCCATGTACTCAAGTATTAGATAATGTTTGTGAAGTATTCATCGACAATCTGGACTGAAAATAACTGTGCGTTCGAAAATTTGTCCTCTATATTTGTAGGTTCCTCCCCATTCATGATCCTCGATAGGTGATCAGGTATTGCATTCAACTTCCCTGGCTTGACTACTACTTCAAAATCAAATTCTTGAAACAACAATAACCATTTGCAAATTCTCCCCCCCAACACTGGCTTGTTGACTAGGTATTTGAGTGATGAATGGTCTATGAACATATTGAAATGTTTTCCAAATAAGTAATGTCTGAACTTCTAGAGTGTGTAGAGCATAGCTAGGTCTTCCCTCTCTATAGTGTTGTAGTTCTGCTCTGATTCTGGCAATTTTCTGCTAGTAAATGCTCTAGGATGATCTAATTCTCCTACTCATGGATGCACCAGAATAGCTCCAAGTGCTATGGCTGATGCATCTGCATGTACGTGGAATGTATTCTCCCAGTCTGGGAATCCTAGTATTGGTGTGGTTACCATATTCTTTTTCAGTGTATCCATACCGTGTTGACAATCCTCATTCCATTGGAACTCTATGTCTTTCCTTAGAAATTTCTCCATTGACGCAGTGATCTATGCATACCCTTTTATAAATTTCCTATAGTATCATGTGTGTCCCAATGTTTCTCTTAGTTGACAGACTATTTTTGGTGGTGGCAGGTTAACAATTATTGCAATCTTGGCAAGATCTACTAGCAAACCTTGCTTGCATACTATATGGACCAATAGTATCCCAAAAGGTGTTCTGAAGATGCACTTATTGATGTTTAACAATATCTGGCACTACCTTCATCTTTCTAACATCAGCCACAAGACCTCTACATTGTATTTCAATAGACTATAGAATATCCAATCACCCAGGTATACCTCTAAAAACTAGTGGATAAATTCTTTAAATGCAACTATGACTACTCTGGAAAATATTGTTGGTGCATTCTTTAGTCCAAACGACATGACTTTGTACTGATAGGATCCCCATTTTTTAGAAAAAGTGGTCTTGTATCTGTCTTCTAGTGGTACTTAGAATCCATTGATGAATGAATAAGCTTCATGTCCTCCTACATTCTCCAATAATTCATCTGTGAAAGGTATAGGGAACGGGTCATGTAGGCATGCATCATTCAACTTCCTCAAGTCGATGCATATTCTTATCCCCCCTTGTTTTTTCTCCTAAACTACCATCGAGCTTATCCATTCCAATTCTTATACATGTTCTATGATTCCAACCTCCAACATATTATCGATCTCAACTTTGAATTTTTGCTTATATATCGGATTTATTCTGTATGGTCGTTGTTTGATTGGTCTTGCCTCAACTTTGAGTGGTATTTTCATTTCACCTAGCTCTCCTACTATGCCCTTCGTTTCTGTGAAAGTTGTTGGACACAGGTCAATGTACTCACGCATTAACTCTGTTATGCTTTCCATTTCTTTCTCATCCCAGTAGTCTCCAATGATGGCCATTTTGGGATTCTCAATTGTCCCAATGTTGACTTTCTTCACCTTGATCGATGAAGCAATTACTTATGATTCTAAAGGTGGACCTTCCACTTCTCTTTCTCCTTCAACTTCCTCAATCTGAATATTGTGCGGGTCATCTTCATCTGGTACTTCTTCCTGCACATGGTAGCATGAAATTAGTTCTTTCACTTTCTTTTTGTTTTGTTGTTGTTCTTCTGTTATGAGTTAAACTTATGGTTCCTTAATGAATATCACCCCTCTTATTTTTTTAAGTGTTTCATCTATGTTGGGTTTCTCATGCTCAAATGAGAAAGTGACTATAAATTTTTGTTGTAGTATTGTCTAGCTCGTAGTTCCTTTGAGAAGTTCTTTTTATGCGTACCAGTTTGTTGGGATTCCCTCTAATGTGTGTACAAAATGGCGAGGCCATTCTTCTAGTGGTGTTATTTTCCACAATGCTCTACACTTCTCCAAGTGTCCTGTTGGTGCCCCCTGTCCATCATATTTATGTCACTGGTTGCTTCTTTGTTCTACACCAAACCTAATGTGCAGTAACCACTTACATTGGCACCAGTATTTGATTGTTTCTTTGTGCACGCCCCACCATCTTGCAGGTGTGGCCTTGAGTGCTATATCTAGTGATAAGCGTCTCTAATTTTCTAACACTTCATCTTCGTAGTGTGTCAAGAATGCTTCTATATCATTCACCCCATGGAAACTGGGTGGTTCCCTTATCTCCGTACCTACCCATCTTACTATGTGGTCTATTCTTGCACATCTTCTTGTGGAAACTTCATGTAGCCTCTGTTTCCAATTCTCTAAACCCATATCTAAGTTTGACGCACATGAGGTGATTCTCCGCCAACTGAGTATCCCATTTGTAGTTGGGTTTACGTAATCCCCATCTTGTGTAATTGTTCTATAAAACTGGCTAGCAAGTAGTCTTTACAAACCTTTCCCCTTCCGATGGGTCCAATGGCGCAATGACCCTGTATTCTCCTGACTTGAAGGTCATTTTTCACGTCTTTAAGTTGATCATGTCCTAGTTATCAAACTCCAAATCCAAGACAAGAAATGTTGGATAAGGTGTTGTTTCATCCACTATCTCTATTACTTCGTAGTCAGTGTTAGTGCACACTCCATCCAGGTCTATTGTCACTCCTTTTAGTCTTCCAATTGGTAGAAATCTGTGTTGATTTCCTAGTTTCAGCTAAACCGATGAATATCCTAATGTGGGCTCTCCCATACATTGCCATGTCTTCTTGGGTAATACATTGACTTCGGATCCTAAATCAAGTATGATATCTCCCATGTTGAAATATCCAATGTTAGCATTCAGTCTGAACTCCCTACTTGTTCTCCTCCTTGTATGTAGGCGATTGACTATTTTCTGTTCTATCTTTCCTTCTATTTCTACCTTACATCTTTCTAGAATATTTTGTAATATTTTGAGAGAGGATGGATCATTTAGTAATTTTAAACATGATTCCAAAAATCTTTTGATCATACTTACTTGTCCCAGGGGTTGCATTTCTTTGGTGTGATCCAACGATGGAGGCATTTTGTACTCTGGTACTTCCTTACTATGTTGTATGATTGAGGTTGACACAATGTCTGGCTTCATAAATTCTTATCTCACTTGCTTAAATATCTCCTCCTCGTTCTGCGCATCAAACTGCTTCCTTGGTTCAACATTCTTCTTTACCCATTGGTGTTGTATTGGCTCTTGTCATACTGCGTTGTTTCTTGTTTTAGCTCCTCCGCATGTAACTATGTTGATGTTTCTTCCTTCATTCCTCGCTTCTGCTGAAATCCACTGAACATTTCGATTGTTCTGATTCATCTTTTCCTTGATCTTCCCTAATAGTGTAGGACACTCTTCTGTGTCACGAAAATACATACAGGTCATTGGTGGAAGTGGACATTCTCTTGCATAGTGTCCTAGTTGTTGACAATTGTGACATACCATTGGTCCTCTACCTCTTCCAAACCTCCTCTTTCTCTTCCTCTGCCTTTGTAGCCAGCTCGATTCCCTCGCGGCGCATTATATTGAGGTGCCTGGTTATACTGCGCAGTATTGTAGTGTGGTTGCGTGGTATTGTACTGTGGTTGCGCTGTGTTATATGGTTGTTGCCCAGTATTATATTGTTGTTGTGCAGTGTTGATGGGGCTGGTACTTGGTTAAAATAAGGTGCGTCTTGCCCGATCATTTATTCCTACACCCGATATGCACATGATTTCCTCTCTCTCATCAACTCCATGGTTCTACAATCTTTGTCATCATGGCCTACTGACTTGCAAAAGTTGCAATATGAGCTCTTTGGGACTGTCCGGTACTTCTGCATCATTCGGCAGTGATATGGATTGTGGCCCTGTTTCTTACATATTTCACACCATAGTCCTCCTGTTGATAACAAATTTGGCATTCCTACTGCCATGTACTGCGCGAATGTTGGACATTCATTCTTATGGTGTCCTTTTTTCCTACATGTGGTACACCAAACGACTTCTCTTTTGTCCTTACTTTTTTTTGGTTCAACTAGAACATTAAGTTCTTCAGATTCTCCTTCATCTCTTCAATGGTTGGATCTATCTTCTAATATTGGTTTTCTTCCAGTTGTAGGGTTGCCTGCAGAGCCTCTACCTGTGTCTGAAACTTCCATTGTCGCAGTGGCTATTTCAAGTGTGGTAATAGTGAGTTGACTAACAAGTGCCTATGTTGCATATATGTCATGACATATTTCAACTTTCCTTTCAATCATTTGAATCTCTGGTCAATCTCCCATACAGATTCTCCTATTTTCTGTCTAATCTCTATCATCTCGTTCATGTATTGGTCCTCTGAACTTGGCTTATGAAACTCATTTATCAACAACTTCTTGATATCTCCAATCGTTCTGGTTGTCCTTGACAAGTTATTTGTGGCTAAACTCATATACAAATCTAGTGCGTGATCTGTTAATGTGATATCTAACTGTGCAAGTTTAGTGTCCTCGTTTGTGATCTGTTTCACTTCCCAAATATTTTCACAGATGAACAAGTGCTTCTCTGGGTCCTCCGAAGCTTCTCCTTTGAATTCTGGTAACCTAATGGTTGGGTCATGTCTCACCATCTTAAATGTTGAACTACTTCCTCCATGTAGTGTATATATTTGACTATTGCTTACTGAATTGGCTCCCCTAGTTGTTGTTCCCTATGTAGATGTACTTCTTGTTGTCTTCCTTCTCTCGAAATTTGGTTGTCTAAATGGGTGTTCGTATTGGTGTGTTAGTCACACATGGTTTTATGGGTTCCACACTGACATTAACATGGATAGGATTTCTACCTTCTATTCCTTCTCTTGGACCTCTCATCTTCCTCTCATATGTCACGTGCATTATTTCCTTAATCTATTCCATAGCCCGAAGATCCTCTACCTACTCTTCATCACTTTCCCAACCTTCCCTCGCGGCTACGACTCTCTTCTTGGTGTTCACCTTGTATTGGTAGGGTACTCCACTGTGTGTCCTTCCAGTTGTCATCATGATCTTCTTGATTTGGTCATCGTCCATCATAATTGGTTCCAATGCCTCCTAATTCTTTCCTTTATCCCCTTCTCCTTCAATTTATCGTTTTCATGTCAGTGTTTCCCCCCTTTCCCCATGCACACAGGGAATTCTAGTTGTCTGACTCCATTGTCATTATACCCTTGTTATATAGAAATATCTTAATGGAAGTATATAATGATCTAAGATACCTGACTTGAGGTCCCTTCAATAATTCTTGTTCAACTGTGTTGTATGAATTTATTGTATCTACTGCAAACTCTGTGATAAATCCGACAATAATGTTGTCTAACCAAAAATCTATTGTGCGCATGAATTTATTATCAATGCATTGTAACTGAACGATCTCTTTGGGATTCCACTCTATCTATCTGATCTAATTAGTCGGATGGCTTTCTTTCAATATTTTGATCCACTCTTGCAATATGTGTGGGAAACCACAGAAAAATACTTCATGCAAGTCGACTAATACGTACTTGTCCAGATACTTGCGCAGTGTTAACTTTGGGTTTCTATTATCTTTCTGCACAAACTCTAGCTCCTTTGTCTTAAGCCAATTCTCTATCTCTACCTTTGGGGGATTCCACGGTCTCGAAATCCCCTTTTAGCTTTGAATTCTTTCACCTTCTTATCGTCCAATCTGATCTTCTTTTGACACGTCTTCTGCAGATCTCATGTGCTCAATCCCGTTTCCTTCCAATCAGCCGGCAACCAAACCATTTGTTGGTTTTCTATTCCCTTTGATCCATTTACCATTACATATTGACCTCAATTCATAACCAAGAAGCTTCCCAAAAAAATCCCTTAAAGACTATCGACCCCTATGGTCACCCAGAAGGCAACGCAGTACACGGAGTGCACTGCGCAGTCTCACCCGAGATAGCTCTATGGGTGGCTACAATACTAAGGTGTTTGCAACCTGAGATTGAGAGAGATCTGTGCTTGTACGTCGAAACCTTTATTTATTTCATTTAACATCCTGTTATAACATTTATTCTACGCATGCATGTAAAATACCATATATACTTAATTACTTCATTCATTCAACATACATCAACTAATCAGACACAAAGGTACATTCATTCAATCCCACAACACAGTGTTACCATGGTTCACCCCCTCTTGGGCTACGTCCACAAAGATCTGGCTCTCAGGATTTTATTATGGTTTAGAAAGATATCACGTTGCGCGTGTTTACAATCTTAGTTCTCCCTCTTTCACACCGACTCCTCGATCCCTGCGAGGATGAATAGATCACACCAGTCTCCTCATTCTGTGATCTAACCCTCGGGATCGAGTCACTCACTCCTTCCTTTTCTCACCAACTTAATGATTCATGCAATTATTACAGTACCCTTCCTCTCTCTTCCCTCAATCCTCCTATCTCTCCTAAGTACTACTTATTTATATTTTCGTCTAACGAACCATTACAATGTATTACAAAAAACCCTAACCCTAACATCGTTAGGTCTTCCATGCATGTGCACATGCAGCTTTTCCTTCCATCTTTCTCTTTCCTCTTGCATGCCTTTCTTCCCAAAATAGCCTTTATTTCTTATTTGACTTGCTTCCAACAATATATATATATATATACTCAATATCGTCTAAATTATACATTTTTTACAAAATGCCAACTCGTGCCCAATATACAAAGCGACAACAAGTGCCCTAACATAAAAAACATCTATATTGTGGTCTAACTACAAAATGGCAGTAGTTGGCCAATCATTGGCCATTTCCACCCTCACCAGTCTCAAGAGCATCCTGTAAATATACATTTCTTCTCTTTCTCAAGGATTCACCTCGAGAGATTCTAGGCGTGGGCATGCTTCGACGCTCTAGAGACTACATAAAGAATAAAAAATGTTATAAGTTTTTTTCATCAATGAATTGATAGACATACAAATTGATACTTTGTAATTTAACCTAAGACAACTCACTGCATATGAAATTGTCAATCATGAGGGTTTTACCCTCCTGTGTGACCCCAATCTCTCTGCAATGCCACCCTGCATCACTTACAAGGATCAAGTCAAGAAAATTAATCAAATATGCATAAAAACAAATTCATGATTTTTTTTTAATCATCAATATATTATCTCACCATGAATATCTAAGGCATTGATGGAGATTCATTGGCAGATGGAGCACTAGGTTGTACAACCTACTTTGAGACAACCTCTATTGTGGAAATCTTTGTTGATGGGGCCGAAAGTGGTGGTGGGGGTGGGTGAAAGACAGGTGGGTTGTGATGGACTCTTAGAAGATGTACAAGTGATTCCAACACCCTAGGCCTAGAAAAAGGAAACCCAAAATCAACACCCAGGTGCCCATGGGGTGCAATACTACTATACCTAGCAAATATATCAACGACCTTCATACATATGAATAAAATTGAACTATCAATACCAAATAGAAAAATTCAAAAACATAAACACAAATAATTTGAGAATTATACGATATTTAACTTTACACATGATACCTATGACACTGGTGACTTGTCCATCCTAGATGGACAATCCTCGTCATCGTCTGCTGCCAAATCCTATAGAAACAAGAGAACATATAAAAAAATTGAGGATGTCATAAAATAAAGAAAGGACTATGTTGAATTTATCAAATGTGATACATACTTATATGTACGATGCACCCAATGAACATGTTGTGTCTTTTGTTGCATCAATGGTGGGGCTAGGCACTAATGCATCCATAGGCGTAGAGGGTCTACTGTTGGGACAAAAAAACTACAAAAAAACATACAATAAAATATTTATATAAATACACAAAATACAAAATAAACATATAAGGATGAAGAACATAGAGAGGGTTAAGATACTAACCTCCTCCATGAAGTTATGTTTTCCACTAGTCTCTATAGGCCCATAGCATGCATGTCTTCAAATCAAGTATATATGAGGTTCACATGGAAAACTTCTATGTCCATGTTCCCTCTCCTCACTGTACTCTCCTCTCCATGTTGATGCTCCAACTCCTCTATCAATGTCACTGACAGGCACCTCCTGCCGAGATAGTGCAACAAAGCCACTGTGTTGCACTAGGCTACATTTCAATGAGGAGATGACTAGTTGTACATGTTGAAATTTCTCTGCAACAAGAGGATGTTGGGTAGGGAGGTCAGTCCTTTTCCTGGGGGGCCATGGAACTAACTCGAGGTCATGCCTGGCATGCTCTCGGTCCTATGCAGACTCTCGACCCACCCCATGGAAGTCACCAATGTCAAAGTAGTTGACATGCTTACCCATAATAAACTCAGTTCGTAATTTCCTCAAAAAATATAAGGGCATCTCCTTGTTATTACATGGAGGTTTATCAAAAACCATGTACCACCTATCCATCCATTTTTGACTAATCTAGGGATGGATGCACGAGTCAATGGAGATGCGTTTCCTGGTCAATGGTAGTTCTTGTCAATTTCTATCCCTAAAAATAGACAATATTTGTTGTTTTGAAATGCCCGGTTCTATAGTACTCATACATTCGTGCCCTATAATCATAAATAAATGTCAGTTTCCCTTGGGAATTTGCAAAGGACTGCACATTGATGTCCAAAGAAGTGGCCAAGGAGACTCTACTAGTCTCTCTAGTCTCCATTAATTGTTCCTCAAGGGTTCGTAACATAACTAAACCCTCATCAATTTCAGTGTTTACATTGTGTGGTGGTGGTGGGTTGGGGTTTTGATCTTCTTGGTTTTCTTTTGAGAAATTTAAATTGTCTTGGGGTTCGATCATATTATATATGCTGCGATTTAAAGCCATGGCATGTAAATTAGGTTCCTTTTTTGTTTAAAATAAAAAATTACATTTAAAAAAAAAATAGATTATTGGGAGAAAAATACTAAATTGGAATGGCTAAATTGGATTAAAATTAAGAAAAATGTAACATACCTGGACATGGTGGTCCCCTCATCCCTTTCTTCCTCCTCTCTATCTCCACTATATTTTCCCAATGAGAGAAGGGCGAGCGCGGTTTGTGCACATTAAGGGCACAAATCACATTTGATCCCTTTAAATATTTTTACCACAGGTTCAGCCATATCCAAACCTATAGGTATAGGAACGTGTGCATGTTCCTAATAACGCGCACCACAAACTTCTTGCACTCACCCTCAAATAGTACAGAGGTTTTATCAAACTCGATTTATTTCCAACATTATGAATTTTAAAAAGAAAATAGATATTGTTAAAATTGTGCTCAATGTTTATGACCTCCATATTGAAATTGGGTATTAGATTACCCAAAAACACCTTGTAATGAGGGAATTAATAAAATTTATAATAAAAAAGAGGCTAAAGATAAATCTCATTTCTTTTAACATGAATTATCTTTAATAATATTATAAACCGTTAAACACCAATTTTATAAATTATTTTTTTTAAGGTTTCATGGCTCATGAAACCATAATAAGTTTTATATTTTCATTTCCACCTTGTTTAAATATATAAATAATAATTTAAAATATATTTAATTGATTTCCTTATTTTGTATAAACTTGATTAAAGTTAAAAAACCATAATCATCATCACATTTATTAATTAGATATAAACATGAGACTTTATTTATTCCATAAACTTCATTTTAACGAATAATAGCCATCGTCATTATCATTATTATTGACCACCACTAATAATAATCAGATTTAAAACAAAGGGGAAGTAATAAAAACTAATTATTCACTCTTACAAATAACAAGTGTTGCATGGTAACGTAGTCCCTGCCAAGTAGATTTGGTTATGGAGATGATAGTTGGCAGCTTATAATTTTTCATGGTGATGATTTTTGGAAAATGGAGAGAGTCGAGGAATATTGTTAAAAAAACAGAAATTAACAGTATGGAAATTAAACGGTAACTATAATAGATGTTTAAAAAATAATAAAAAGTTATGTTCAATTGTTTTTTAGAAATGAAATGATAAAGAAAATTGTAAATATTAAAAGGTATATTGAAATTACATTGAATAGTAATTTAGTAATTAATGTGCATTGCCAATCCTTTCAAACTTGTGTGGTGAGTTGTCACTAAGCAAACCATAATTAATTTGCATTGGGAAGGGCGCGAATGTGGCAGGTATGGAAGGGAGCTATAAATGATTTGAAACTTTTTGTGAATCGGGGTAGAGTGAAGCTTGTGAGTTCGAGTGTGGAGTGGAATTGTAGAGCAGAGAATTTTTGGGTGCAAGATGTATATGACGAAACACGGGAATGAGAGTTTGATAGTGCCAAGTCGAGAACGCGGGGCCATAAAATTGGGTAAGTATGGAAAGGAAGGGTGGTCCTTCGGGCTTCCCTAAATCGTGGTTTAATGCGTGTTAATGGGAGATGTCCTCGAGGTTTTCGCTTACTAGTGCTAAAATTTTTCGAGCATGTGTGTTGAGTTGTCACTAGTAAAAGCATAATCAATGTGCATTGGGAAAGGGTGCGAAGGTAGCGGGGATGGAAGGCAGTGATAAATGATTTGAAATATTTGTGAAGCCGGGTAGAGTGAAGCTTGTGAGTTGGAGAAATTGTAGAGCACGAAATTTTTCGATGTAAGATGTACATCACGAAATTGTAGATGGCGGATGTTTTCGGTGCAATATTTATAATAGCGCCAACTCAGGAATCGATGGCTATAAAGTTGGCTAACTATGGAATTGTAGATCACCGAAGTTTTGGGTGCAAGATGTATATCACGGAACATGGGGAATGAAAGTTTGTAAATGTTTTGAACCTTCACAGAATAGATCTAGCTAGAAAATACCACACACATTTGCAAAGAGAAATTGAGAAAGAAGAAGCAAGAGAGAAAGAATGGAAGAATTCTCATTAACCGTATTCCACACTCAAAGAGTGAATAATTTAAAATAGATATAGGATGCATGAGTAAGTAATGAGCCATAGTGGTGGTCTAGAGTGATATGGACACACACCAGCAGTTACGGGAGTAAAGTTCCACCTAGTCTATTCTCTCAGGTAGTTACGGGAGTGAACTGCCACCTAACTGAGTTAACTAGTCAATCAGTCTTGAGTTAACTAACTGAAACAAAGTGTAGTGAGGATTAGATCAAGGAATCAATGGTAATGTGCCAATATGGTGATGAAACCAAGGAAAGTGCGCATTGGCATGGTGATGATCTCAATGTTACATGGTGACAAAACCAATGCTACATCTAGACTCAACTCAACTAGTCAAATTGAAGTGTCAATTGAAGAGAATATTTTCCAAGTGGAATATTCTTCCTAGAATATAGGAGACTAAATAATGACTATTAAAAAAGGAAAAACCTTAGGAAAAATAAATCCTAGGTGTGTGTGAAGTAACTTCAACACCCCCTCTGAACATCACTATGGTGAAAATAAAGAATGGGTCCTAGCAACAAGGCCATGTTAGGAACCCAAATATAAAAGATACATTGAACTAAATGAGGAAAGAGGGAAAACCTCATGGGAAAACACCCCCCTCAAATTACAATGCATAAAAAAATAAAATGAGAAGGAACAAAAAGTAGTTGCTAAGCAACCTTGTCCTTCACTCCAAGAAGACCTTGCAACTGTGCAAGGTTTTTCTCATTGAATATTTTGTTGAAGATGTAGATGCCTGCACGGATCTGATTAAGTAGATGCACCATTGATATGTCCGCACATATCCACTTTCTCTTCTTGTAATGAATAATATCCAAATAAATTTTGGATGAAACTTTGAAAACCGTGCGGTCGTTTCCGGAAAAACGTTGAAATTTTGTTGATCTTAAAATGATCATAACTTCACTTCCCAGAATCTGTTTCAGAC
This sequence comes from Picea mariana, assembly GCA_032191745.1. Classification (NCBI taxonomy): domain Eukaryota; kingdom Viridiplantae; phylum Streptophyta; class Pinopsida; order Pinales; family Pinaceae; genus Picea; species Picea mariana. The sequence goes on from JASDQU010750857.1 coordinate 69,263, forward strand.
GATTTGTTTTTGAAATTGGATATTTTTTTGAGAGGAATTCAAATATCCAATTTTTTTCTGCAAATTTTTCTCAGAAAATATCATAATTGAGTCTGATTTGCACAACTCCCTTTTTGTCTCCTAAGATGCATGCATTGTGCATGGAAAAGTGTCTGCATGTGACTCTTGAGATGGATGCCATATATATTCTACATGAATTTCAGAAAAAAAATCTGAAATGGAGTAGACATCATCTTCAATTAATGAAATACAAATTTGTGCAAATACTTTTGTAGAAGACTCTTCATAATAAGAGGCTTAATCTTCTGATGGCTTCTCTTTTGGCTCTATCTACTCAACCTCCTCCATGAAATATTCACAATCTTCTTTATTCCCAAACAGAACCTCCAATATGGTCCATAATTCATTTGGAGTTGATTCTTGTGAGTCATCATATACTTGATGGAGAATTTCAGGAGAAATAAACCAGAGGATCAATCCTATGGCCATATCTTGTCTATTAAGAACATTGTTTTTCTCATCGGAGGAATCAGGATCGACTTCCATTTCCATAGTTATTTGGTACAAGCCTCTTCATCTAATATGAAGCATAATTTTTGGCTTCCAATCCAAATAGTTGTGAGGAGTTAGAAGTATTGTTGGCGAGTAAAACATAGATTCCATCTTTCTGTGTTCTTCAATCTTCAGTACCTGCAAAAATAATTTAGTGTAGCTTTTGCTTAGCAGTATGTTGGCTCAGATACCATGTAAATGTGTTGAACCTGCACATAATATATCTATATAGAAAATACCACGCACATTTGCAGAGAGAAATTGAGAAAGAAGAAGCAAGAGAGAAAGAATGGAAGAATTCTCATTAACCATATTCCACACTCAAAGTGTGAATAATTTACAATAGATATAGGATACATGAGTAAATAATGAGCCATAGTGGTGGTCTAGAGTGATATGGACACACACAATCAGTTACGGGAGTAAACTGCCACCTAGTCTATTCTCTCAGGCAGTTACGGGAGTGAACTGCCACCTAGCTGAGTTAACTAGTCAATCATTCTTCAGTTAAGTGACTGAAACAGAGTGTAGTGAGAAGTAGATCAAGGAATCAAGGGTAATGTGCCAATATGGTGATGAAACCAAGGCAAATGCACATTAGCACGGTGATGATATCAATGTTGCATGGTGACAAAACCAATGCAACATCTAGACTCAACTCAACTAGTCAAACTGAAGTGTCAACTAAAGAGAATATTCTCCAGGTGGAATATTCTTCCTAAAATATAGGAGACTGAATAATGACTAATAAACAAGGAAAAACCTTAGGAAAAATAAATCCTAGGTGTGCGTGAAGTAACTCCAACAAAGTTCGGTTACGCCAACCTAGGAACCAACGACCATAGAATTGGCTAGGTATGAAAAGCAACGACGATCGGTCGGACTCCCGTAAATCGCAGTTGAATGTGTTTCTTTCTTATTAATGACAATAAGAGAACTGATGTGCTAAGTTTTCACTAGTAAAATCATAATGAATGTGCATTGGGAAGGAGGGGAATGTGGCGGGGGTTGAAGAGAGCGATAAATGGTTTGAAATTTTTGTGAACTCAGGTATAGTGAAGGTTGTGGCCATAAAGTTGGCTAAGTATGGAATTGTAGATCAAGGAAGTTTAGGGTGAAAGATGTATATCACAAAACACAGGAATGAGAGTTTGATTGAGGCAACTTGGGAACCGACAGCCATAGAATTGGCTAGGTATGAAAAGAAACGATGGTCTATTGGATTCCCGTAAATCGCGATTGAATGCCTTTTTTTCTTATTAATGCCAATGAGCGAAGCTATGTGTTGAGTTGTTTCTAGTAAAATCATAACGGATGTGCATTGGGAAGGGCAAGGATTGAAGAGACTGATAAATGGTTTGAAACTTTTGTGAACCCGGGTATAGTGAAGCTTGTGAGTTCCAGGAGCCTGGGGTCGAATTGTAAATGATGGAAGTGTTGCGTGAAAAATGTATATCACAAAAGTGTTGTGTGCAACATGTATATCACAGAACAGGGGGCCTAATAATTCGATAGCACTAAGTCATGACCCCGCAGTGAGATAATTGGCTAAGTGTTGAAAGGAACCACAGTCGATCGAGCTAATGATGTGACGATATAGATGGAGATGAGGATCTGGCAGTCAGCTAACCCAAGAAACCACGACCAATGTAGGAGTTCGAGAAAGTAAGGTTCAAGTTTAAAGATATTTTGTCTATATTTATTTAAAATGTATTTATATAAATGTATCTTAATAGATTATTTGTGGTCCAAATGTAAACCATGTTCCAATTTGTGGAGGAACTGTAGACCACGGAATTTTTGGGTGCAAGATGTATATCACAGATTTGTAGATGATGAAATTTTTGGGTGCAAGATGTATATCGTGGAAATGTAGATGACGAAAGTTTTGGGTGCAAGATTTATAATAGCACCAACCCAGGGGTCGGTTGGACTCTCGTAAATCATCGTTGAATGCATTTTTTTCTTATTAATGGAAATAAGTGAACCTCTTTGTTGAGTTGTCGCTGGTAAAATCATAATGAATATGCATTAGGAAGGATGAGAATGTGGCAGGAGTTGAAGAGAGTGATAAACGGTTGAAATTTTTGCGAACTCGGGTATAGTGAATGTTGTCGCAATAAAGTTGGCTAAGTATCGAATTGTAAATCACATAATTTTAGGGTGCAAGATGTATATCACAGAACACTGGGAATGAGAGTTCAGTTGCACCAATCTAGGAACCGACAGCCATAAAATTGGCTAGGTTTGAAAAGAAACGATGGTTGATCGGACTACCGTAAATCCCAGTTGAATAGAGAACCTGTGTGATGAGTTGTTGCTAGTAAAAGCATAATGAATGTGCATTGGGAAGGGCAGGAATGTGGTGGGGATTGAAGAGAGTGATAAATGGTTTGAAACTTTTGTGAACAACAAGTTCCAGGATTCCGGGGTGGAATTGTAAATCACGGAAGTGTCGGGTGCAAAATGTATATCACAGAAGTGTTGTGTGCAAGATGTATATCACGGAACATGGGGCATAAGAATTCGATAATGCTAAGTCGAGACCCGGCGGTGAGATAATTGGCTACATGTTGAAAGGGATGGTGGTCGGTCGAGTTGATGATGTGATGATATAGATGGAGATGAGCTAACCTGAGAACCCATGACCAATCCAGGAGCTCAAAAAAGGCAGGTTCAAGTTTAAAGAGATTTTGTTTATATTTATTTAAAATGTATTCATATTAATGTATCTTAATAGATTATTTTTGGTCCAAATGTAAACCATGTTCGAATTTGTGGAGGAATTGTAGACCACTAAAGTATTGGGTGCAAGATGTATATGGCAGAATTGTAGATAACGAAA
>JASDQU010750857.1:72679-82878 GCA_032191745.1 Picea mariana
GTTCAAGTTTAAAGAGATTTTGTTTATATTTATTTAAAATGTATTCATATTAATGTATCTTAATAGATTATTTTTGGTCCAAATGTAAACCATGTTCGAATTTGTGGAGGAATTGTAGACCACTAAAGTATTGGGTGCAAGATGTATATGGCAGAATTGTAGATAACGAAATTTTTGGGTGCAATATTTATAATAGCGCCAACCCGGGGGTCGGTCGGACTCTCGTAAATCGTTGTTGAATGCATTTTTTTCTTATTAATTCCAATAAGTGAACCTGTGTGTTGAGTTGTCAGTAGTAAAATCATAATGAATGTGCATTGAGGAGGGCAGGAATGTGGTGGGGATTGAAGAGAGCGATAAATGGTTTGAAAGTTTTGTGAACCCGGGTATAGTGAAGCTTCCGAGTTCTAGTAGTCTGGTGTTGAATTGTAAATGACGGAAGTGTTGGGTGAAAAATGTGTATCACGGAATTGTTGGGTGCAAAATGTATATCACAGAAGTGTTGGGTACAAGATGTATATCACGAAACACGGGGAATAAGAATTCAATAGCTCTAAGTTGTGATGCCACGGTGATATAATTGGCTAAGTGTTGAAAGGGACAGTGGTCGTTCGGGCTCATGATGTGAAGATATAGATGGAGATGAGGATATGGCAGTCTGTTAACCGGTCAACCCATAGCCAATCCAAGAGCTCAAGAAAGTCAGGTTCAAGTTTAAAGGGATTTTGTTTATATTTATTTAAAATGTATTCATATTAATGTATCTTAATAGATTATTTGTGGTCCAAATGTAAACCATGTTCAAATTTGAAGGGTGTTTTGGGCTTGCAAATTTTTCTCAAACCCATAAGAAATAGAGAAAAAAGTATATGACTTAACATTTTGTATATGGAAGCATATTCTGAAATATAGGAAGTTGCAATGAGTTAATTTTAAGAAGAAATAAAAATTTCAAACAACAACACCAAACATTGAATATCACCATATAACAACCTCAAATATTTATATTCAGATAAACCGGGTCACAAAATACATTTGAGAATATTTCCCAAAATAGTTGTCTTGGAATTTGTAAAATAATATATAGTTCGGTACATATTCTGTGAAATAAAAATGCATTTTCCAGAATGACTGGGATTGGGACTATCGCAGACTACAAAGAAAATATGTACAAGAATGAATTTTGTAGAAAGAATAAAGTCGGCAATGGAAAACAACAAGACCTGGAAATAATAAAGAGAAAATTGTTAGTCCTCGGTTAAATCTTTGTTAGAGAAAATGGATGAAGACAGAAGAATGTGATCAGTATCAACTTACTATGATGGTGTCCCATGCCTTGTTGTTTTCTCACTGATGTGATTTTATGGCTTTCCTCGGCTTTGGACTTCATTGGTAATTTGGTTGACAACCTTTTTGAACCATTCTTCAATGTAGCTCGTCATGGGCGCCACGCTGATTTCATGCCAGATTTTTATATTGAAGAATTCACTTTCCAAGTCCCTTAGATCAATAGAGAGGTTGTGCAATTCTTCTTGAATATCTTGGTTTTTAATCGAATAACTGACTAGCCAATTTTTCACGTCATCTTCACCATATTCAAGAATGCCATAGAAATTTTCAAATGACAGTCTTTTATAGATATGAACTTGATCATCAAATGCTTGCTTGGTTAAAAACAACAAATTCAATATCAATTTCAGGTCTTGGACTTCATTGATGTTGGAAGCTAGATCTATCTCAGTTAGCTTCTTGAATAGTTTGTCTCTTCTAGATATGTCCTAGCTACATGCTTGAACGATACCATTCAGGTTTTTTACCTTTTCTTTCCAGCATGCGTTTAGTTGGTCTATTTGATCCGGGGAAGGGAGATCCCCCTGTCTACTTTTGAATTCCTTCATACCAGTAAATTTAACACCAAATGGTAAAACTGCAATGAGGTAGAAACCTTGCTCGTTCTTGAGATTTGCTTGCATATACTCATGAAAAACATGCGCTCTTGTTCCAAAAGAGACCATATTCTTTGACATCTCCCAAGCTTCTTTTATTAATTCCATTCTTCTATTTATATTCTTTTCCACATAGCCTTGGGCCAATGTGAGAAGGCTTGTTGATCCTTTTAACTTTTCCGCATGTGCGGTGGGCCCGATCATTGACAAAGGAGTATAAAACAGTGGAAGAGGCATTAGAGTTGCCTCCAATTCTTTGATTCGCTCCTTTAACATGAGATTTTTCGTTTCAAGGATGTTAATCGAGTTGTCTAGAGCATCTCCAATTGCTCGGTGTATCTGGGAGATATAGGAAGGGCGCATGTTGCATAGGTTGATCTATGAACGATATTTCCCTTTCTTATTCTTTACATCTCTCTTTTCAATAACCAATTTTTTGGATTCGCTCTAAAAAATAGTGCTCTGAAATGAAAAATACTCTTCTTCGTCCAATGTATCGATGCCAATTATTTCCATCCCAGGATTTTGCAGAGTAGTGCTCTCTCATTGGTCGTCGTCAAGGAAAATTTTGTCAATGTCAATTTCTAGTTCCATATCTTCGAGGGAGAGATCGTGGATATCAAATTCTCCCCTCGGTCCCTCCTGTTCTTGGACTATTGTTTTCCATTTTTTGCTCGCGGGAAGTTTGTGAGAACTTTCAATTTTTTCGGAGGGAGGGTTCTTATGTCCTCCTCCACCTAAAGAACTGTGTGTAACTTTATTACTTGGGTAGTTCATTGGAGTACTGCTCTGAGATGTTCTGGTCTTGGGTGTGGCGGTCGAGGATTGGGCACTTTTTTCACCTGGGTCTTTTTGGTTTTGCTTGTATGAATCATTGGTATTCGCACTGAGTTCATTAAGGATAGTGTCAGTGAAAGAACTATTAAAGTGGTCTGCGAAACGATCAATCTTGTTCATATTCCTGACCATGAAATCCCCAACTTTCCAAGGCAGAGAGATGAATTGACTTTTTATTTTTTCATGGGAAAAATGAAACCAGTAGATGTACTGCCTTTCTATTCCGGCGAAAAACATTTTATCGGATATGTGACATGGAAGGAAGCAAGGATTTTGTTTAGACCCAAAAATCCTTATAAAATTATAGTTCTCCATTTCTTCTAGTGTGCCCTTCCTATCCAGGAAGTTGGTCACCTGGTCAAACAACCAGGGAAAATAATTTCAAAATATCAATTCTTAAAAACTGAAACAAAATCATTAAATACTTTATAAAAATGTTGGCAAGCATCGTGTTTCCATAATATCTGGTACGATAATTTTACTAGGTCAAATTCATAGTCCAACTTCTTACACATATATAGTCCAAGGAATGGACAACAATTCGCCACCATGAAAATTAAATAAGATGACATAAAGAATTTCTTCTGCCTTGTGTATTGCAATAACTGGGAAGAGATTTCAATGGAAATCAACTTGCCCCAATGGAAGATGGCTTGTTCCTTGACCATAAAATATAAAATATACAGAATCATCCAAGATATCTTGGCTGCACTTTCTTGTCCTGTTATCCTCGTGAAAATCCATGCAATTTTCCGGAAAGGGTTTTTAAATGCACTAACCTGTAATATGGCCATGTCCCAAGGAGGGGCCACTAGGTTCTCTAAGAACTTCGACAAGAGGTCCAATTCATTATCATGCTTCTTTAAGAACTGTCTGCAATTCTTTCCCTTGAAAGTAGGCATTGGGTCGGGAAGTCTTGACATCTTTCAAAATACTCAAGGCGATAGGGAGACTTGGGAATGGTTGCCCAACTGGATAATCCGTTGGTTCGAAATATAGTTCTCAGCACAACACGTGACCAACTCCTTAAAGTAAAAAAATCCGGGGACACAATCCACTCCTGCAATTCCAGATGTCGAGATAACTTTCTTCTGGGCAGAAGGGGACGAGTAATAGTCGTAAGCTCTGGACCACTGAAAAATCTGGTCCTTGCGCCCGAACATATTCATGATATCTCCATAGAAATGTTTTCGAACTGAAGCCATAAGGTGATGAGAACGTTCATTTTCTCCTCATAGTATTTAAAATGAACGCTGCAACATCATAATATAATCTCCGGTAAATCTTGGTTCAATGTGTTTTAATGGGAGATGTCCTCGACCTTTTTTCCTTTTAATGCCAATATTTTCGATGTGTATGGTGAGTTTTCACTAATAAAGGCATAATTAATGTGCTTTGGGAAGCGTGTGAAGGTGGCGGGGATGGACAAGAGAGAAAATTTCTTCGAAACTTTTGTGGACGTGGAAGCCTGGGAACCTGCGAATCTATGACAATAGGAGCTGAAGAATCGACTAAGTATGGAAAGGTGGGGTACAATGCCTTCCAAAAGTTAAAGTAAATAACAATTTTTCTGAGCTCAAGATCCACACACACAAAAAAAATAAAAATCAAATTCCATAATATTGACCTCTGGCAATTTGATAATAGGGAGGTTTAGTTGATGGATCCAAATATGGCTTACTTTAGGCGACTGGGGTGCACGTGGGGTGCCTGTGAGAAAAACTAATGTTTTTATGAATATTTGTTTATATTGCTAGATATGGCATTAATTGTGTGATAGTATTTAGAATGAACACTAGAGGATGGTAATATAATCTCCCATAAATCTTTGTTTAATGCATTTTAATGGGAGATGTCGTCCATATTTTCTCTCATTAATGCCAATATTTCCAAAGCTAATAAAAGTGTAATCAATTTGCATTGGGAAAGTATGTGAATATGGTAGGGAAATCGAGAAAGTATGAAAAGGTGGGGCACTCAGACAGATGCAGACAAACTCATCGTAGGTAGAGTGAAGCTTGATTGTTCTAGGAGTCTGGGGTTGAATTGTAGATAACGAAAGTTTTCGATGCCAGATGTATATGAAGAAACAGTGGCATGAGAGTTGGATAGCATGAATCTGGGAACCGGTGGGTAGAAACATTAACTATGGGTAAAACATTGTTAGCTATGTAATATACCTGGATCTCGACAAAATCAGGTTCAAGTTAGAAGATAATTTGTTTATATTTACTTAAACATTTTTCATATTATTTTATTTTATTAGTATTCTTTGTGGACCAAATTCAAACTATGTTCAAATTCGAAGGGTGGATCAACATTTTCATATGCAAGAATACTCTCAAATATGTGAACCTGTAATATATGCACAGTACTAAAGAGGGGCAACATGTCAACACCTTTGTAGATGACAGAGGGCTAGCACAATATTGCATTATTTCTATGATGATGCCTTAAAAAAAACAAAATAACCAACATTTTTTTGCGAATTCAAGATTGACAGAAAGAAACTAATCAGATTCCATAATATTCTCCCATTAATGCATTTTAATGGGAGATGTCCTCGAGCTTTCCTCTTGTTAATGCCAATCTTTTCGAACATTTGTGGTGACCTGTCACTAGTAAAAGCATAATTAATGTAAATTGGGAAGGGGCGAAGGTGGCGGGGATGGAGGGGAGTGAAAAATTATTTGATACTTTTTTGAACCTGGGAGTCCGTGAACCCGCGAAACTTTGAAGAAATGACTAAGTATGGAAAGGTGAGGCGGTCAGATGGAGTCATCGTAGGTAGAGCCAGGCTTGCGAATTTGTGTAGTCCATGGTCGAATTGTAGATCACCCAAGTTTTGGGTGAAAGATGTATACTCTGAACACGGGGCATGAGAGTTTGATAATGCCTACCTAGGAACCCGCGGCCATAAAATTGGATAAGTAAGGAAACGAAAGGCTGTCGGTCGGACTCGTGATGTCAATATATAGATGGATATAGAATTTGTGATTTTGCCACCCAAGAACTTGCGAGCATAGAAATGCAACTAAGTATAGAAGAGGAAAAAGAAAGGGAGAAAAGAACTTTATGCTTGACACAAGAACACCTTTTCTGATAATTATTAGGCGATAGAAACACATCAACTATGGGACATGATATTTCAGGGCATGAGAGTTCCATAGGGCCTAGCTGAGAACCGGCGGGCATAAAATTGGCTAAGTATAGAAACTAACAACGGTCGGTCGGACTCGTGATGTGAAGATATAGATGGATATATAATTTATGAGTTCACAAACCCGAGAACCTCTGAGCATAGACATGTGACTAGGTATAGAAGCAGAAACAAATAATAGAGGGGAAGAAGAAAAGGGAAAAACCAACAAGTATAGTAGAGGAAAAACAAAGGGAGTAAAGAAATTTATGCGTCACACAACAACACTTGGTCTTAAGTATGGAAAGGTGGGGCGGTCAGATAGAGTTATTGTAGGCAAAGTGAGGCTTGCGAGTTCGAGGATTCTGGGGTCGAATTGTAGATAACCAAAGTTTTGGGTGCAAGATGTATACCCAAACACGGGGCATGGGAGTTCGATAGTGCCTACGCGGGAACCCGCAGCCATAAAATTGGCTAAGTATGGAAACAAACGGAGTTTAGTCAGATGCTTGATGTGAAGATATAGAAGGATATAGAATTTCTAACTCCGCCACCCTGTGAACCAGCGAGCATAAATATGCGACTAAGTATAGAACCATAAACGAATAATACAGGGAAAGAAGAAAAGGGAAGAACGGGAAAGTATAGAATAGGAAAAATAAAGTGAGCAAAGAACTGTATGCATCACACAACAACACTTAGTCTGATAATTATCAAGCTATAGAAACACATCAACTATGGGAAAAACATTTTCAGCCATGGAATATAGTTGGAGCTCAACAGACCCTGGTTCAAGATAAAAGAGATGTTGTTTATATCTATCTCAACAAGCAATAGACAAAATATATGACTTGGCACATTTATATGCAAGCATTCAGAAGAAGTCATTGTAGGTAGAGTGAACCTTGGGGGTTCAATTCCGAGGTTGAATTGTAGATCTCCAAAGTTTTAGGTGCAATATGTATGCCATGAACACAGGGCATGAGAGTTCGATGGCGCCTACGCAGGAACCCGCAACCATAAAATTGGATAAGTATGAAAAAAAACGACGGTCGTTCAGACTCGTGATGTAAAGATATAAAGGGACATAGAATTTCTCACTCTGTCATCCCGGGAACCTGTGAGCATAGACATGGGACTAAGTATAGTACCATAAACGAATAATAGAGGGGAAGAAGAAAAGGGAAAATGAGTAAGTATAGAAGAGGAAAAAGAAAGGGAGAAAAGAATTGTATGTCTGACACAACAAGCGATAGAAACACATCAACTATGGGAAAAACATTCTCAACATGGAATATAGCTGGAGCTGAACAAAACCTAGTTAAAGTTAAAAGAGATGTTTTTTATATCTATGTCAACAATAAATAGACAAAATACATGACCTGGCATTATTACATGCAAGCATATTCTAAAATATGACAAGCTCCAATATATGCACAAATTGGTCAACATATGCAAATCAGAGTTTTTGTAATCATATCTCTTAGTCTTTGGACCTTGTATTATGATGGAGGTTTCACTTCTACTTGTTGATAGTTATTTTGACCTAAAAAAACATGTGGTGTAAAGAACATAAACATTTTTACCATGGCATAGCAGAATAAATAACTGTTGATATTTTTTTTGTAAACATAGCAAGAGCGTAATCTATGAATCCTTACCTTTGGCATTGTCGATGTGCTGATGTTTGTGATGGTTCACTTCCCATGTCCATGTCACTTTTGAGATAGTGGCTATGAACATGTGTATATTTTTCATACGTGTTATGGATGTGCATCATGCATACACATTGTATTTGTTGTGGCACAACTGCAGTCATACATTTTGCAAGATTGTACTCCAACTTTCTCAGATGTGGCACATAAGGCTCCATCCTTGTGTTCAATTACTGTGTTCTTGTTTCAATGTAGCAATACAAAGAATACAATGGGCATGAAAGCAAGTTGATATGTAGGAACACATGAAAAAAATATGGAGTACAAATTTATTTATTTCAAGATAGCGGCACAGAAAATACAATTGACATGAAGATAAGTTAATGTACAGGAAGATATGGAGTATCAAAGGAAAAAAAAAAATAGAAGTGCAAATCAATGGAACAAGTATAGACAAAGTAAATGAAAAACAATTAGATATGGAATACGGGTAGAAGTATGCACATTTTCATGGATTCTTCTACATTTCTGGTTAAGAGTTCTTTGCCTTGTCCAGTTTTCCTGTTTGTTTCAATGAAAAAAAGTACAAAACAAAATGGACATGAACATAAGTTGACATGTAAGGAAAAAACAAGGAATATGTACATAGAGTAAATAAAATAGAATAAAAGGAATATAGTAAAAGATAGTGTTAGAAGAATGTATGTTGTTTTTTTTTGTTCATCCATGTTTTTGTATATATAAAAATTTGTGCAAAATTTTTTTGTGTCCAAAATCAATTACAAACCAGGGAAAACTAAGAAGTTGGATAACTTGGTGTTCTGCAACAAGCTAGACATATATGCNCATCAAACATATTGCAAAATCATGTTTGATGTATATCTCATAATTCAAGTGCAATACCAATTGTATCGTGATCAGACTAGTATCTGTACAAACCAGGGAAAACTAAGAAGTTGAATAACTTGGCTTTTTGCAACAAGCTAGACATATATGCTTTGAAACATAGAAATATGATTTTGCAATATGTTTGATGTATATATCATAATTTAAGTGCAATACCAATTGTATCATGATCAGACCAGTATGTGTCTAAGATAAAGACGATGTATTGAGAAATGGACACATTCGACCATACATGGTCAATAAGTGTGTTTTGTACATGGTTTATGTTGTTCAAAAGAAAGCGGAGATTGTATTTGCACATGTAGTTTTCCAATTCTTTTGTTCTGGCATTATTTTGCAGCATGTCAATATTGAAGTCTCCTACAATGAAAATGGTTTCATTCAAATGCAAATGGTCTAATGCATTGGAAAGAACATTTAGTATGTTGGAGAATGTTTCATGTGGAGCAACATAGATATTCAGTATTGCAATTTCTAATTCATGGAGAAATAATTTTACAAGCACCATCTCAACATTGTTTTCTTCGAAATGTATATGCTCCAAAATCGTTACATGTTTTTTCACTAATATCATCACCCCATATGTAATGTAACTCGATATGAAATTGTGATTTGGAAATTGCTTGTGTTGCATGCATAATGTCATGTATGTTTCTTGTAAGCATAGAATATTGTATTGCATTGTATCATAGTCATTGAGTATATCATCCATGTGTGCATGTAGGATGCACGTGTTAAGTGAGAGAATTGATACAGATGAGTTTGTTTGTATGGATTGGTAATCATACTGTAGATACCACTTTGTGGTAGTCCTAAGGTGTTGCATATCAATATCAACTTTGTGTTTGAATTTGAAGTTATCTTTTGTAAGGGGACTTAGTAAATAAAAGGAGTCTATACTTCTGACACAGGACAAAGTTCTGTATACAATTCCATGTATTTGAATTCTAGCAGGGTCAAATGCAACACTATCAAGTGTTAGTCCTTGCAATCTGTGGACTGTACGTGCACATGCAAGTTTAATTGGAAACTATTTTCGAATCTTCAATCGACCTGTCTTTGTCGATGTTGATACTGGTTTTGATATTCGCAAGATGGGTGTCCAATCTCTTGTAGTGTTTGAATTATATAGATAAGCCAACTTATTTGCTTGTCGGTGGCCTATATGTGGTTCATGGAACTTAATCCAGAGGACATCAAGTTTTTTTGTTTTGGTATAGCCTTTGAGTATTCCATCTACACCATTGACCAAGCCATCCAATGAATCATAGTTGCAGGCATATATTTCAACCAACATGTCTAATTTCAAGACAAGTTGCAAAGGCAAAGTGGTTGTATGTTCATGACGTGGCACATTTCCATGGTTGTCTTCTTCGAGGTCAATTGAATTGATGATGATATCATCGCCAAGCATGAGCGATAGGATGTACATGTTATGCATTGAAACATCCCTATTCGTGTAGAATAGGTAAGGGAAGGTTGGGTCTGTTGGTGCAGGTCACATGCACCTTGAATTGATATACATGTTAAGTCATCATTTGTTTGGTTGTTTGTCCGCATTCTATTCAAAATTGCAATAAATGTTTCATCTGTCTGGCGCATTTTAGTATGTAATTCAAATCATTTTATATTGTCTTTCCAGAAGTCATGTGTCACTATTTTCATGTTGACCGTAGGTTGTTCAAACATCAAAGAATATTGGATGGGTTGTGCCTG
>JASDQU010750859.1:15368-27945 GCA_032191745.1 Picea mariana
TTTAAAACTAACTCCTAGAACCTGTAATTAAAATTAACTTAGTAACTTAGGGACTACCCCCCTTGGCTTCCCTAGGAGTAAGCCTAGACGGAAGAAGCTCCTGTCAAGGTGACAGTGTGGGCAGAAGCTTAGACATTGTGTCTCCGAGGGCACACTGAGTGAGCAGGACTTAGCTCACGTCTGCAAGTGTGCATTAGGACGTCAAGAGATGCTAGCCATTTTGCCAAGTTAAACCTAAGGAAGGAAGAAAGAGCACGAGGCCTTGCTTAAGCAACACCAAAGTGAGCCTCTTTCCCCTAGGGTTTTGATTCTGGGGCCCTGCCATTGCAGCACTTCAGAACCCTTCCCTCTAGTCCTTAGCCTTTTCCCTTCAACCCTGCGTCCTCTCCTGAATTGACTCCATTTACCCTTAGGCACTGATCTTAGGTCTCCAAAGTTGAAGTGATAGTGCTCAAACAAACTCTTAAAACTCTTATAATTTGAAACCTAACTAACTACTAACCTCAACAAGGCTGACGTCATTCTTGGTTATTCCATCTTGACGCAACATTTTGTCTTTATAAGCAATTAGATGGTGTTTTGAAGCATTTATTGAGTTAGGGATTGATTGGATACACTGTTTGCTGCATCATCTTGATATTTATTGATGAATTGATATTGTTCCATTGCTATTATTGATAAACATTGATCTCATCAATATCTATTGTCATAATTGCTAATATATTGATATCAGATAGTTGTATGAAGTACTAACCCATTGAATCATAGCCTGCATATATTGTTTTATTGTTGCTTTGTTCCAGGCAGGTGTTCTCATTTGGGGCTACACTTCATTATTGGCTGTTTAGCCGGACTATCTGTTCTTGGTGGTAACCTGTTAAGAGGGAATTTTACTTTGACCTTTACACCTTAGCCTCTTCAAAACCCCAGGTTACCAAGGACGTCTCCCCTGGGCCTAACCTCCCTGAATAGAAAGAACCTCCCCATTGTGGTGACATTGAGTGGGGCAGGTTCCTGTTACGCCAATTTGGCCTCTATCTTCTAGCCATTTGACCTAGCTACAAACTGTGCGATAATAGGCACAATTAATTAAATGAAATAACTTGAAAATAAATAACAACAAATAACTAGCCACACAACTTTGCCTTAAGGACAAAGGTGGAAAAAAATAACTTGATTTAACAACCTCACAACTATGGCACAATGTGGAGGACAAGCCTACCGATTTTGTGCCAAGGTGGGTAAAATAAAATAAGATGAAATGAAATAAAACAAACTAAACTAGCCACTCAGTCTTCTCTTTGTGGGAGAAGTAGGACAAACAATCTTGTGCAAAAACAGAAAATTAACTTCTAAACTACCTTCACGATATTGCAAGGTTGGAAAAGCCAAACACAATGCAAGGTGTGGGCAAAATACTAAAACTAAATTACAATTTATAGATTTGGAATGTAAAATAGAGAATGCAAGCCCAAGAGACTCTCTTGGGCTGCTTACAATGCTTTAGAAAGTAAGAGGGTGAAGGGGGTTTGGCACCACAACTCTTGGATGTTTCCTTGAGTTCTTTGGGGCCAAAAACGGGCAGCACTTCCCCTTAAACTGGCGAAAACCTGCATAAAACAACAAGCTTTACTTCTTGGAAAATGCTAAAAAAGACTTGGAACAAGTTAGTTTATGTTAGTACATAAAACAAAAATTATTATGTAAAAATATGAACATGAAAATGAAGATTAGATGACAATATTAGAGAAGAATAATGTTTGAAAATGAATGATAAATGGATGGAAATGAAAACAGAAAATAAATGAATCTTTATATGGTTGTGTTGACCGCCTATTCAGCTAGGGGGTCAACTCATGTGCCATGAAGATGCATCACCAGATGCAAATTTGTTGAAGACAGTATTGGTTTTACTTGGGCATCTGATGCTCCAGCACAAATTTTGTAAACGAAATTTCCGCACCCCTGCATGGGTTGATAATGTAATAAGTCTGCATGGATCATAGTTAGGTCAGGTACCTTGGGATGTTTTCATTGGGAGAGTTCCTTTCACCGAGGGTTTTTTATCCTCAGGTTGTCAACTGGGCTTTAGGGCCTGGCTGACTTCCCTTGAGTTTTTCCCTCCACACATGCAATAATTCCTCCAAAGTGGTGAACGACGTTCTAATGGTCTCATCCTTTGGTAGCTATTGTTTAAGAATGTTGTAAATGACCATGCCAGACAGTGTAGAAAGTTTCGCGGAATTTCGTCGAGTCTAGATAGGTTTTTTTTAATTAATTAAATTTTTAATAATTTAATTAATTAATTGTTTTTTGAGCAAATATTGTAAAAACTGGGTCTTTGGGCTTTTGATAGGGGTATTTGTCCTCAAAAGAAATGGAAAGGCACCCCCTACACCCATAGACCAAGTTTCAGCTCAGTCGGACAAAAATTGCTATGCATTTGTCCACCCGGAGTCAAAGTCAGTCAAAACAGCAATTTTAATTGCTAAGTCATTTTTGTAAATTTTGTAAAAAAGAGTTAGTGGGTGATTTTGAAGATGGAAAAGAGCAAGATTAGACTTTACCTAACCCTCCCAACCTTTTCCAACCTATTCTAACCCCTTACCCACCTTCTACACTCAAAATTTATGGCCCCCTAGGGGAAGTGACGTTTTTCCTTGGTGGAGGTTGTTGTGACTTATTTGGGGCCCCCTCTCATGAGTTATGACTCCCTTTGACCCCCACATCACCTCCTAGGATGATCCCACTCCTTTTTTCTCATTAATTCCCCTCCATTTCTTCATTTTCACACCTTTTTTGGCCCCTCCAAGAGGAGTTACGCCCCCCCTCTTCTAGAAACTCCACAAATGATTTTTTAAAAATTATTTGAGACCTTTCACCTTTCTTGGCATCAATCCCAAGGCCTCCCACACCTCTTTGCTTGATCCCAACACCTCCTACATTTTCTACACCCTAGATTTAGCTTTCAAACCCTAGATGGTGTGCCCTAGCCTTGAGATCTACTCTTATGCTTGGTGATGGACACTTGGCATTGATCCAAAAGAGGTAGGTTTGCCTCTCCAAGTATAAATAGATCCCTCTCCTCACTCCCAACCACCATTCTTTGAGCTATTGTTATTATGCTGAAATCTCTCTTCACTTCCATCTTCTTGCTCTTGCCATCTTGCCATTTCACTCATTGCTCTTGAGAGCTTGGAGCAAGTATTTCTCCAACCTCTCATATTTGGAATAAAAAGCTTTGGAGGATCATTGAAGATATCTAAGAGTATTCTAGTTGTCTTCTTACATATGAGGTGATGTTGTATGATTTATTGTTTTTATGTGTGGTTGGTAATAGATCAATGGTAAAGTATTTTACTTGAGTAGGGTAGCAAAGAGTATTCTTGCTAGCTTATGCTTATTGGATAGCCTAGGGTTTGAAGTATTTCACATTCTTAGTCTTTTTAATATAGCTATCTATTCCTTGCTTCACATATTGCTTTGAGTCTTGCAGGTTACTTCAAAGGATTCATTGGAATAGCATCAAGAGGAGCCTACCCTTGAACCCTTCTCACACTCCTTGCTTTCTTGTTCCATTTTATTTGCTGCACCCATTTCTATTTATATTTCAGTTTCTAACACTCATAGATAGGTCAAATATCAACTTTTCATTTTCAGATTTTTTATGTAAAAAATTTCTGTGTAAAAACAGAAATTTTTTGACAGTTTGGGTGTGTTTTGCAGCATTTCCAGCAAGCTTTTGCTTGCTGTTTTTTTGCAGGTTCTTACCAGTTAGAGGGGGAAACGCTGCCCAAATCAATCTAGAAGACTTCCCCAAGAACCATTCTTTGGTTGGGTAACTATCTCCCAACTCTTCTCCTTGTAAATCCAAGTTTCTTTCGTTATTTCATTCATTCTTTTGTTCATAATCTTAAGATAACATAATAAGGCTAGATTAGTTTAACTTTTGCAAGTTTATTCTTTATTCATTTAGTGGTTGGCCCCTCTTGTCCAATAGACAAGTTTGTGTGGCCTTTCATTTAATAATTTGCTATTAGCTTAGATAACCCTCTTTGGCCAACAATGGTAGGCTTGCCTCCACCTTGGCCATTGTGAGTGGTTTCTTTCTTTCTAAGTTTTTCTTTCATATCTAATAAGCTAATGTGCCTGCACCTTGGGAGAGTAATCCCCAAAATCGCTAGGCCTAAAGGAAACCTATCTTTCTTTTGATGTCTATATGCTCTTAAATGGTTAAAATAATCTAGATAGTCATCACACCTAAGTTTCCTTATTTCAAGTTTTACTTCATATGCTTATGCTTACATTGCTAAATGGTTAAATGATTTATGATCTCTCTTAAGTGCTAAATCAATTAGTTTTCATAAGTTATTTTGCTTTTCATTTTCTAAGCATATGTGATCTAATTTTTTATTTATAATCTCATTCACTATCTTGTTTAATCTTTATTTTTCAAAGCACATATCTCATTCTAATGGTTAACACATATGTGGATGAGCAATCTTAAATCCTAAAGTTTCTTTACACTTTCATTAGGCAAGTTGTTCTTGCCCTTTATTTTGTTTGCAAGTTGAATGTCTAGATGGTGATATGATGCTCATATTTGCTTAATGTTCTTTTCATTTATGTGGCATAATCTCATGGTCTAAGACATTTCATTTTCAGCCTTACTTTTCAAGCACTCACTATATTCATGTTATCTTGCTTTATGGGTTAATCTCTCACATTCATAACTTTACTTTTTCAAGCAAGTTTTTTCTGTTATAAGTGGCGAGTTGTTCTTGCCTTAATCTCACATTTTCTTTCAAGTACATATGTGGAATGGTTAATGAATAATTGGTACATCTATTGCAACATTTTCTTTATGTCTTAATGTGTTAATGGTCTTTTAACTCACATCTTGCAAACACATTTTTACCAACTTTTTCATTTCGGCCATGCGCTAAAAAGTGAATTTTTAAGTGCCTAAAACACTTCTAAAAGTAACCCAACACACCTAAAAACCCACCCGCGGGTCATAATAACATTCTAGACAACTTTTAGGGGCTTTATTCATCCATCTCCACCATCTAAAAGGGTTTGAGGGATACCCAGGGGGAAGTGGCGGGGGACCGTCCCGTGATCCTTAAGGGGATCCTTTCTGGGAGAACTCTTACTGTCAGGGCTGACTTGGGAAGCTAGGGTGGGCCTCGTTGCCTTACTATCTTGAGCACCCGCCAGTCATTTGGCCAAGGGAGGAGGAAGTTCAAAGCACAAACATAGTTTAGGGGGAGGGAATAAAAATTTATCTAACTTTTAAAACAACTCCTTAAACATCTAGTTGCATAGATCATTCATGTGTATTTGGGGATATTAGATGTATGCTTAGGAAACACACATTGATAATAAAATTTCATGCTTGTATCTTTCTTGCAACTTCATGGTGAATGCTTTTGATGTTTCATTGAGCAATTAAGTTAAACATTGAATATCTTATTTTGCTTATTGTGGTGTGAATCAAGAAGGGGTTGAGTATCCCACTTGGGGAAGCATCACCTTCTTTGATTCTTGAGTGCTTTTATGGTTGCCAGTGAAAGCGGTCCAATAGAGTAAGTGCTATTGGGGCATGCTTGGCTCATGTGTTGATCTCACTTACATCTTCTTGTATCTTTGTATCTATTTGTGTATTGTGTAAACATTGTAACATTTGTAATTCTTTTGTAAGTATTTGTAACCTTTGGTTTGGGGTAGTTTCAAGTAACTTCACTCGTAAAACCTTTGTAATAAACCACCCTCAAACTTAGTTGACCCCATTGCCCAACCTTAGGCACTAGTCTTAGTTGACTTAGGGAAAGGATTGATTGACATATAGATAGACTTGCACTTTGCATTTGCTGCCTTAGCATCTTAGGCTAGTTTTCCCCCTTTAGCCTTTAACAAATTAAAATTAACTCCTAGAACATAAAGTTAAATTCAATCTCGTAACTAGGGACTACCCCCCTTGGCTTCCCTAGGAGTAAGCCTAGAAGGAAGAGGTTTCAGTCAAGGTGACAATGTGGACTGAGAACCTAGGCATTGTGCCTCCAAGGACACACTAAGTGAGCAGGACTTAGCTCACGTTANATTTGCTGCCTTAGCATCTTAGGCTAGTTTTCCCCCTTTAGCCTTTAACAAATTAAAATTAACTCCTAGAACATAAAGTTAAATTCAATCTCGTAACTAGGGACTACCCCCCTTGGCTTCCCTAGGAGTAAGCCTAGAAGGAAGAGGTTTTAGTCAAGGTGACAATGTGGACTGAGAACCTAGGCATTGTGCCTCCAAGGACACACTAAGTGAGCAGGACTTAGCTCACGTTAGCAAGTGTGTATTAGGACGGCAACAGGTTGGACAAGTGAATTTTCAGATCTGAAATCCACTACTCCATGTCTTTGGTAACCTGCAAATATGTAAATCATTGCTACACAATAAAACAAGGTGAGTTTATCTAAATGGCTTGCAAAATACTTTCCAAACCCAAGTAGAAACAACCCACAAAGACTAATAGCAATACTACTACCAATCTATCCCAAGCAAAATACTTTGCTCGGGTCTCCAAATAGAACAATGCAAGCAAGGAAATACCAAAAAAATTGCAGCAATATTACCTCAATGAGAACACCATACAATAGTGTTGAATTTAAAGCAGCTACAAGAGCCATTCTCCGAGAGGATGGAAAAGATCCTAGCTGAGATCTAGGGCCCCCAGTGCACTCCTCGGGATTTGGTCTGGGACCAAACAGTCAGTGCCATGGAAAAAGACCCTTGTAAGGGCCCCCAGTAGATGACTGGGGTTCTTGGTCTAGGACCAAGCAGTAAAGACCCTTGTGAGGGCCCCCAATAGATAACTGGGATTCTTGGTTTGGAACCAAGCAGTTAAAGTCCCTAGATATGTATAGGGCCCCTAGACATGTTCCAGGGTACCCATGCCTGGGGCATGGGTTGATTCTTGGTCTTGTACCTTGGTGGATAAGACCCCAGAAATGTTCTAGGGCAGCCTGGTCCTCGATCAGGTGTTTGTTGGTGTATGACCCTCTTTGAAGGTGGGCATGACCACATGAGAGATGTATCCCATATGCAGTGATGATAAAGTTAAAAAGGTCACCTTGAGAATTATACGAACATGTGTAAACCTCTCCTAAACCCTCCACCCTTGGTCTTGTTGGGCTTGAGTTTGTCTGGGTTTTGTGTTTTTGTTTTTTAGGGGTTAATACAAGAAATATTTAATAAATAGAAATTGAAAAATATATTTAATTAATATTTATATTAATTAAATATATTATTTTTATTAATATTTCTTTTAATTAACCCTCACCCTTTAGTATAAAAAAAGACCCCTCCCTCTTCATTTACATACTTCATTCTAACTCTCTCCAAAGTGTTGCGCCTTGTCCTCTTGCAACAGATCGGCCTCCTCTTGTGACAGATTGACCTCCTCTTGTGACAGATCGACCTCCTCCTGCAACAGTTCGGCCTCCTCTTGTGACAGATCGACCTCCTCTTGTGACAGATCAGCCTCCTCCTGCAACAGTTCGGCCTCTTCTTGTGACAGCTCGGCCTCCTCTTGCTATTGATCAGCATCCTCACATCCTAGCGGCTCCTTTGATGGCAGTCTCCTGACCTTTATTTGTAGCAAAGTTCTTGATCTAAGTCTTGCTGAGTTTGTTTTGTTGTTTGGAGTATAGGGAGTGTTTCTTACTGCTGAGATTTCTGGTGTTGTAACCAGTCAGGGAACAAAACCCTTGTTTATCTGCCATCTCATATCTGAGTGCCTTGTGAGGGCCGCGACACTCTAAGAAAGGTGGCTAGGCCATCCTTAAGACAACCGTCTCACTTCCTAGCTCTTATGTTCTTGCATGAGGGTTTGTGAAGTATTTTATGTGAAGTTCTGGTAGAAGTTTGATTGTCCTATAATTCTCTTTTACAAGAGATCTCACCCATGAGTAGATCCATGATCTTGTACTTTTTCTGAGCATATATATTTCAGTGGCTCTACATCTCTTGTGTGTGGGATGATCTCCTCAAGTGATCAGAGGTAAGACTTCAAGGTAAGTGACTTGTCCAATTTATTATTGTTTAGATCTATAAGTTGTACTTTGATTTTGAAACTTATCATGATTTAGATCTGTTCGTATTTGTTTAGATATGATCTATATCAGATCCATTGATTAAATTAGTCATTTAATTATCTATATCTGTTTATTGTCAAGATTTGTTTATCTACTGTTTAGATCTAATCTTATTGTTTAGAACTGTTTGTCTTTTACCTAGATCGGTTTGTTTAGATCTTGGTAAAACTACTTCTCAGATCTGTGTTCTGTTTAGAAAGAGTTTATCTAACAACTGCTCATGATCAGAATGAAATTCTAGCACTTATATAAAACACTAAAGTTCAGATTACTTATTTGTTCTAAGTCTAGATTTATTTCAGATCTTTACTGTTCTCACTAACAGATTTTAAAAGACAGTGATTTTTTGCTTTACCTCTCTAATTCTAACATGGTATCAGAGCTTAGGGTGTAGGATATAATTTTTGAGCCTGCACAAATCCACTAGTTAGGGTTGTTTTGCAGAGATCAGCAGCATCTAAACTATTTCAGATCCAAGCATGACCTCCACATCAGTGAAAGTTGAAGACAGACTTATAGGGGCCTCCAACTTCAATGCTTGGAAATCCAGGATAGTAAACATTCTTGAAGAGAATGATCTAGAAGAGTTGATTACTAGGGTTATTGAAGAACCCACTTCAAACACAGCCAGGGCAACATACAGGAAGAAACAAGCCAAGGCTACGAGAATCATTTTTTATTCTGTTAAGAACAACATGATGCCAATCATTGGTCACCTAAGGACTGCCAAAGAATGTTTTGATGCTTTGGCAAACCTCTATGAAAAGAAGGCACCAACTCAGAAAAGAATATTGAAGAAACAACTACGTACTTTGACAATGGGCAAAGATGATTTAGTTGCTACCTTCTTCTCCAAAATTGAAGAAACAACTACGTACTTTAAGAATGGGCAAAGATGATTCACTTGCTACCTTCTTCTCCAAAATTGCTCAAACTAAAGATCAGCTTATTGCAATAGGAGTTTCTGTAGATGATGATGACCTTGTGCAAACTGCTTTTGATAGACTTCTTGAGTCATGAGGAGTTTTTCTTGCATCTGTAAATGGAAGAGAAGTCCGGGCTAACTTTGACAGATTATGGCATGACTGCTTAGAAGAAGAAGGAAGACTTAAAAGCAGAAATGAATCTTCACTTCTAAGAGATCATGCCCTTTCAGCAAAAACCAAGAAATGGAAGAAGTTCCCTCAAGCTAAAGGCAAAGGTAAGAAACCCCAAGGTAAGTTATCTCACCTAAATCCTCATTTATCTAAAGTTAAATGTTTTAACTGCAATAAGCTAGGACATTATGCAAGAGATTGCAGAAATCCTCCATCTCAGCAGAAAAGAAGAGGAAGATTCCAAGCCTCAGTTGCCACTGAAGAGGCTAAACCTCAAGAGGAGCCTCAAAGAAGACAAACCAGGGCTACCACCAAGGAGCAAGAACAACATAAGGAATATTATCTTATCTCGGCTCTTTCTGGTACCATTACCAAATCAAAGGAGATTTGGTTAATAGATAGCAGTGCTTCCAGACACATGACAGGCTTCAAACAAAACCTTGCAAACTTTCAAGACAAGAATTTCAAGGCAAAGGTGGAGCTAGGTGATGATGGCACCTGTTGCCATCCTAATGCACACTTGCAAACGTGAGCTAAGTCCAACTCACTTAGTGTGCCCTCGGAGACACAATGTCTAAGTTCCAAGCCCACACTGTCACCTTGACTGGAACTTCTTCCTTCTAGGCTTACTCCTAGGGAAGCCAAGGGGGGTAGTCCCTAAGTTGCTAAGTTAAATTTAGAGTTAAGTGTTCTAGGAGTTAGTTTTAATTTGTTACAGGCCAAAGGGGGGAAACTAGCCTATAATGACAAGCAGCAATGCAAATGCAAGTCTACTCTATATGAGAAGCAGCCCTTTCCCTAAGTCAACTAAAGACTAGTGCCTAAGGTTGGGCAATGGGGTCAATTAGTGTATAAGGGTGGTTTGATTACAACAAGTTCACAAGTAAATCAAATTAAACAACCCAAACCACAAGCTGCAATGAATCACAAAAGAATTCTAAGTGCTTACAAATGTTTACAACATTTACAGATTAGATACAAAGATACAATGAACTAGATACAAAGATATACAACTTAGATACACAGATATACAACTTAGATACAAAGATACACCAATGTAACAAGATGTACAAGATATAAACAAATTACACACAAAGCACCCAAGGATTGAAGCAAGTAGTGCCTCCCCAAGTGGGATACTCACTACTCACTTGATCGACACCATAAAGATAAGCAAATAATCAGATATTCCACAAGTAAATCAATTGCTCATATAAACATAAGGGAGATGAAACATATAGCTGCAGTGAATAGATAATACAATGAAATAAACCACAAGTTATGTTGACCTATGCATACATCTGAATCCCCCCAAACATACACATGTGATCTATGCATCTAAGTGTTGTACTTGTTTAAAGATTTTATAGATTTTAATTACCCTTCCCCCTAACTAAGTGTGTGTCTCAAGCTTCTTCCTCCACCAAATAGTTGCCCGGTGCTCAAGATAGTAGGGCTAACGAGTCCCTACCCTAGCTTCCAAGGTTAGCCCGCACCTAGTAAGAAGTAGTCTGAGAGGGGATCTCCCCAACGAAACCACGGGACGGTCCCCCGCCACTACCCCCTAGACTGTCCTTCAAACCCGTTTTAGATGGTGGAGGGAGATGATTAAGACCCCTAAAATGTTTCTAAGAGTTATTAGGACCCGCGGGTGGGTCTTTAGGTGTGTTGGGTTGCTTTTATGTGAGTTTTAGACCTTTAAATTTTATCTTTTTAGCGCATGGCCGTGAGCAAAAAGTGTGTATAACGAGTGCTTGTAATGTGTTATCAGATCACCATCAACATGTCAAAATGTAAAGGGAATTATGCACAATGTTATACCATTAACTCATCATCATTCCACAAGAAAGATTGATTTAGAAAATGAAACGTAAGTACTTGCAGAATGTAAGCTATGAATGTATATGTCTTAACCCACAAAATGAGATAACTGAAGCGCATAGATATTCAAATGTTAAACATCCACCATAAACATGAAATGTACTTGAGTGAAAAGTGCTCAAAATGAAGCTAAGACGTGGGCAATTAGAAGGATCAAGTGCTTAACCATGAATCAGACGTGAGCTGAAACAAAAATGCTTAAACCAAAGGTGAGGCCGTGAGCATAAAGATGTGTAGCATGTGAAACAAATTAACCCAAATAGATGTAAAGAGTGTTTGAAACAAGGTTAATATGTGAAGGCTTGAACAATGAATAAGACGTGAGCATCCAAGCAGCCTAAACCACATCAACAAATCATTCACCTAAATTATAATATGTGCTTGCAAAAGAAGTAGGACAAAGCTGTGTAAACCATGCCAAGGCCGTGAGCTCATCAAGCTGATATAATCATGAACAAAACGTACTCTCAAAGATGCCTTAAACCATGAACATTTTAAACCATAAATATTGTATCATCTATGCATCATAAACCATTAAGTGCAAAAAAAGGAATTAGGACGTGAGCTCAAGATGCAGTATGTTTAAATGTAAGCAAAAACATGAGCATTAGGACGTCTAACATACGCAACATCTAATCATAGGCGTGAGATAACTTGTGCAATACGTGAGCAAAGATTGTGTGTGCTTAATTATCAACTAGGACGTGAGCATATAGATGTCCAAAACCGTGAGCATTTAAACCATAAATATCATATCACTTAAGCATTATATCATGTGTGTGTGAGATGTGAGAATCAATGTGCAAATGATAAGCATTAAACCATAAGTATGTGATGTGCTTTTGAAATGAAGATTAGGCCGTGAGAAATTATGTACTAGGCCGTGAGCTTTAAGTGACTAGGCCGTGAGCTCAAATGTGACAATCCACACCAACACATACTACTCCATCATCACCAAAAATTGCACAAAAGAGAGAAGGCCGTGAGCTTTTTAAGTGCAAGACGTGGGTGAATGAATGTGAAACGTGAGTGCTTAAACCCACATAAGGCCGTGAGCTTAAGCTGTGTCAATCAATACATCACTTCATCTATCATCAAAACCATGAACTTGTAAAAAAGAAAGGAGGCCATGAGCTAAAGTGAGCATAAAAAACTTAAAGGAAACGAAATTAACCAATGATGAAAACTAAAGATAGATCTAGCTGCTAAACATGTAAATCATCAAGGTTAATTTTCCTTAAGCCCAGGGCGATTTTGGGGATGACTCCCCCAAGGTGCCAGCGAATGTAAAAGACAAAACTGAATCAAAACTTATTTTCCTTTAGGCCGAGGCGATTTTGGGGATGACTCCCCCAAGGTGCCGGCACATTTAGATTAATATCCCTAAGATATGACTGCACAGAAAAGCAGGGCATTCAACCTTCGTTCTCGTAGGTCCGGAGAGCCGGACAGAGA
>JASDQU010750860.1:21425-33692 GCA_032191745.1 Picea mariana
GACGGTCATTTTTTCCCACATCACACTCTACAACCACCTAGATAGTTGGAGAAAAGATCACCTCTGAAGTTGTTGGGGCACTGGTAGCCAGTGCTCGAGAGTGAAAGGGGTTGAGCAGGGTCATGAGTAGAGATTCAATTTTCTCACCTCGCTTGTCCATGTGTTCCATCCGAAAACGTAGGTCATCCACATCTTTTCTGACAACAAAAACCAGGTTGTGTAATATCGCCACTGAGTTGCGAATTCTTGAGAATGAAGCACAATCTGAGCATGAATGGAGCTGGCCTGGAGGCTCTTCCAATTGAGTGGGGGTTTCCTCCAAAGGAGACATGATAAAGGGTGATGGCAAGGGGACAGAGGGTGGTGGCAAGGGAACATAATGCTCAGGAGATTTCACTAGGTG
This sequence comes from Picea mariana, assembly GCA_032191745.1. NCBI lineage: Eukaryota > Viridiplantae > Streptophyta > Pinopsida > Pinales > Pinaceae > Picea > Picea mariana. Next base: position 21,829 of record JASDQU010750860.1, read on the forward strand.
GACCATGGTTGGTTGTGAAGAAGAGGCCAAATCCTGGATTGGGATAAGATCAAAGCCCAAAGAATTGTCGTGGAGGTCAAACCACTCCACACGACAAGCCTAAGGAGAAGATAGAGGTAAAAGAAAGATCTGACCCGGAGAGGACTAGGCGGAGGAGGAGGCGAGGAGCTAGGCGACAAAGCGAGGCCAGGTGGGGGAAGGCTGGCCATAGTCACTTTGTTATGATACCAGACAGGGCCTCATTTTGGATTCCCATGAATTCGAGGCATAGCCAACATGAATAAAGAGGAAGGCAGTGGAGCAGGGGTTGGCAAGGTAGAGAGAAAGAATGAAGGAGTAGAGCAACCATACGAGCCACTAGAGGGAGGTAAAGACCAGAGAGGGCTGCAAACTAGAGAGTTGTTCGATAGGAAGTAAGGAGGCATGATGGTCCAACCGAGGAGTGACAACATAATAAGAAAACCAGAGTGGATGGTCGCATGTGTGTAGAGGTGACAGCCAGAGTCATTCCTCCATTTCCCGGACTAAAATACATAGGAGGGCGCACTGGAGCATTTAGTCAAGGGCTCGCCGAAATGAATGTTGTAATCACTCATCAAGGGAATAAAAGTGGAGGGGTGTTGCATGTGTCGATCGCATGGTCGAAGCAGGGCTGGAAGGTACCACCCTATCCAATGGATGTGTGGGACCTACTGACACCCCATCCGGGGGGATATCTGTGATGAGAGCCCGAGCGATGCAGTCCTGTAGGATTGGATGATCCTTGTGGGTGGATGACATGCAAAGAAGATCTGGTCAGTCTAGAGCCACCCCTATATTGGATAAATTTTTAGCTATCTGATTTTCTCTCCTTCGAATATGTGAGGAGATGAGATCTAAGTGAGGCCAAGTAAGAGATGCAATGGCGTTGAGTCCAGAGGTGAGTCGCCAACAAGGGGGGATTTTGTCTAGGTCTGCTCCATTAAAAATTCTTGTGAAGAGGCTAAAAATTATTTCGGAGTCCCCCTTGACAATCAATTGATGTTAACCATAATATTGAGCGAGCTACATACCTTTCATAAGACCCTGGAGCTTTGTCGCGTTATTAGAATTATTTCCAATGCTACCAGCAGAGATGAGTGTGATGCTTCCCTAGCTATTGCAGAAAACCACTCTGAATCCAGTCGTGCCTAGATTGCCTTTGGAGGCACCATCAAAGTTTAACTTGATAAATCCAGGAGGTGGAGGAGACCAATGAGAAGGGTTTCCCTTGGTCTGGGATCTATGAGGGTTCCTGGAAGGAGAGGGGTTGAAGTTGATATTCCAGTTGTCCAGGATGCATTGTTCATGAGGAGGACATATCAAGTCATCGTCTTTCCAAGGCTGCAGGTGGATGGTTTCTCTGATGTTGTCATGAATTTGTTTCCATACTAACCACCAATAAAGATGAGTAGAATGGAAGTTGTGCATGTTCCGCTCTTTCCAAAGTTGTCATAGGATGAAACCAGAAAGTAGCTGCCAAATACGGTTGAGGATGGGAGAGTAAAAAACTAAGTCTCTCCATCCTTCTCTGGTTTCCTTGAGGCCTTCTCTAGTGTGATTCGCTACGCGCATGACTATGGAACATTGGTCCCATATTTGAGAACTGTAGGAGCATAGGTTGAGAAGGTGATTTTGAGTTTCAAAATCCTCTAGGAAAAGCGGGAAAATGGAAGGCCCTACGAAGCCCCTCTTCATAAGATTATCCCAGGTAAGGATATTTTTGTGTGCTACAAGCCAAAGGAAAGTGTTAATTTTGGGCCAATGCTTAGTCAACCAGATTTTCGTCCATACCTACTCTTGGGGGATAAGGTGGAAGGTTGAAGCCTATGGAAGATGGAAGGGACAACTCACCAATTGATCAGTTGTATAACTTGATAGCTAGAATGAGGGACGACTATATAAATCCCACAGCGAATGGGTCAGTAAGTTGGTGGAGCATTTTCTCCTAGGCTCAAACAGTCAAGAGGTATGGAAATATTGGCAAGAGCACAACCACAAGATTTCATATTGACATTGCACTATGATCAGGTCAACGAGCTGGATAGGTGTGGAACTACGGGATCCCCTATCTTTGATGGCACAGGGGCCTTGATACTATGGGATTCTTGAAATGCTCCCATCTTAAAATGTCCTCTCCTTGAAGAATTTGAATTTTCTAGAGATGGTCAAATCGTGCCAAGGTTAGAGATCCACATGCTCTTGAATGTGGAGTTCCAATCGAGAGGATTTCCAACGATGCTAGGTGGCACCAGGGGTCCTCTTTCCAGTAGTCTACTATTGTAACCAGACCCGCTTGAGTAGTGGGGGCAAGGAAATTTTCGGCCAGATAATCATGCGCTAGAGAAGACCATTGTTGCCAAGAGTCGTTTTAAAAAGAAGTTGTTCTTCCATTCTGCACTTCCCAAAAGGCATGATCGACAATCAGGGAGTGGCTTTGCTTAGCGGCAATCCAAATCAAGGAGCCCAGAGTGTTTTTGTCCCATCTAATTAGATGATTTTCTACTATGTTTGGAGTGTATTTATGTCTCCATAGTATGGCCCAGAGATCATTGGGGTGCTTAAGCCACCTCCACCAAATTTTATCACTGAGGACTTTATTGAGAGTAGCTGGGTCCCACAAACCGAGACATCCCTTTAGTTTTGGTTTACAAATCTTTTCCCAGCTGATCAGTGCTAGTTTTTGACCGATCTTTTCCCCCTGCCAAAGAAATTTCCTATGCAAAGTTTTGATGGAAGTTAAAATGAAGCCAAGAGTCGCCATAGCCGAGAAAGAGTAAATGGGCAAGGCTTGAAGGACAGATTTGAGGACAATGAGGCAACTGGGAAGGTTGAGTGAACGAAAAGTCCAAGAGGAAAGTCTTTTAGCCAGAGAAGAAAGAAGTCCTTCCCAAGAGCTATTTCAAAGAGATTTGTCTATAAGGGGAATGCCAAAGTATTTGGATGGAAGGGAGCTATGTGTGAAGCCCAGGATATTAGTAATGTGAATTTGGATAGCGAGAGGAGTGTTAAAAAAGAAGATCTGAGATTTATCTTGGTTGATGTCCATTCTTGAGGTGTCACAAAAGTTTTGAATAATAAAGAGGATTCGATGTGCTTATTGAACCGTTGGGGAACCCAAAATTAAGGCATCATCAAAAAATTGGTTGTGGGAGACTGGGGGATCAATGTCGTGTAGGGGTAGCCTAGCTAAAGATCTATCAGCAATGGATGCTTTGATAAATCAACTTAGACCTTCCTCCATTATGATGAAAATGAAAGGGGAAAAGGGATCCCCTTGTCTTATTCCACGAGAAGGGGAGAAGGGGTGGGAGGGAATGGCATTGATTAGTATAGAGAAGAAAGCAAAGGAAGTTAGGTTGAGAATCCAGTCTACCCACGAAGGTGCAAAACCAAAAGCAAGAAGAATAGATTTCATGTAAGCCCAACTTACTTTTTCAAAAGATTTAGAGAGATCTAACTTTAGTAACATACCTGGAGTACGCGTACTTTGAAGGGAGTGGATAAATTCATGGGTGAGGATGACGTTGTCAAGAATTTTCCTGCCTTCAACATATCTTGATTTCTCAGGAGAAATGATGAAGGGAAGGAGGGGTTTAAGGCGTCAAGAAATCACCTTCGTTAAAAGCTTATAGATTACATTGCAGAGAGAAATTGGCATGAATTGCTTAGGATGAGTAACTCGCTCTTCATTAGGGATGAGGGTAAGGAAGGTTACATTGAGCACAGGGAGAACCTGACCAAAAATTTGAGAGTCCTGTATGATTTTCCACACTTCCTCCCAAATCATGGGCCAATAATAGTGAAAAAATCCTCTGTGAAGTCGTCAGGGCCAGGAGCTTTTCCTTCGAGAGTGTCTTGAAGCACCAAGTCTACTTCTTCAATCGTGATTGGTCTCAACAAGGATTCATTTTGTTCTTGAGTTATGTTGATTGGAATGTGTTGAGTGTTTTTTTCAATGGCAGGAGATCTGTCACCTGGGGGTTTAGACAACAGATCTTGATAATAGAAGACTAGTTCTTGCTCAAGGTATTCATGATTTTGGAGCACTTGGCCTTGCTCCGAGACAAGGTGCAAGATACGGTTGATATGCCTATGTTGGATCGTCGATCTGTGGAAGAACTTAGTGTTTCTTTCCCCCTCTTGAAGCCATTATATCCTATATTTTTTCCTCCATGGGATCTCCTCTTGAGAACTCCTTTCATCCAACTGTTGTTTGATTAATGTTTCATGCTATTTGAGTTCCTCTCTGAGGCCCTGATCACTGATTTGGATACGAAGGAGCTTCATTTTATCATTCAAATTCCTTTGGGCTTCGAAAATATTTTCGAAGTTCTGTTTGTTCCAGAGCTTGAGGTGTTGCTTAAATTTTTTAGTCTTTGCTGAAACCAAGACATTTTGGAACCATGATGGATGGTCGCTTCCTGCCACCAGGTGGGGACCATGGTTTGGAATTCCAGATGATTGATCCAAAATCGCTCGAATCTGAAAGGCTTGAGGCTTGGAGAGCCATAGATGTCCAACCAGAGCTGAATGGGCCAATGATCAGACCCAGAGGAATCAAGGATGCTAGCTTCCAGCGAGAGACCATCCATCAAGAGGGATTCGGATATGAGGAATCAATCTAGACGACACACAACCTGTTGGGACCCTGAGCGCCGGTTCGACTAGGTAAAGAGACCTTTTTGGGTTTCAAGGTCAATGAGACATATTTTTTCGATTAAGGATTGAAAGTTCTCTCTTTCCACCTCCAGTCTACGAATCCATCCTCTTTTCTCTTCTAGGTTGTAGAACATATTGAAATCACCACCAAGTATCCATCTACGATCTTCGGTGAGGGTAGCAATCCATTCCAGATTATGAATGAAGGTTATCTTGTCCCTCTGAGTAGCGGGGCCATAAACATTTGTAAGGAAGCCTGGCCTATTGGAGAGAATGAGTCTGTATTCCGCCGAGATCGTCCATATGGTATTGAAGAAGTTCTCCAAGATCACAAAGCTAGGTCTCCAGAGGATGGCCAAACCACCAACCGTGCCTATTGCATCAATGCTTATCATTTTCCCTTGCTTCCAACAACGAGAAAGGATTTTATCTATCTCTTCACCTGCACATTTCGTTTCTTGTAGAAAAAAAATGTCGGGTTGTTCCTCTATGATGTGATCTCGTAGAAGCCTTTGCTTGCTACGATCATTGAATCCCCGAATATTCCAAGAGATGAGCTTCATGATGAGGATGGGGGGGAGAGGGGGAAATCTGTCAGAGATAAGGTGTATCTGACCTTAGTTTACCATGAAATGACCGATTTCCTATATGAGTTGTTGGGTAGATTTTCTGCCTCTTTTATTTTCGTCCTTCTGAAGCTTGCACTGCTCTTTCTGTTGGTTGTGATGGATGCCCAATCTAGAACTAGATCTAGCCACAGAACCCGCTGAGGAGTTGAGGAATACCTTATGAACTTTGCACAACTAATATGGAGTAATGGTATACAGTTCATGTTTGCGATAAGCTTGTTCTAGATGCACCAAGTCTATTCCGTTGAGATCATGTTCATCTAAGTCCATTTTGACATCCCCTTCTTCAAGGTCAGATGCTTCACCATATTTGATGAGGGAAGGGGAAATGGGATGGATCTACTCCAAGACAGGGGTATTCATCATTTTTCCTTTTGTGTTGCCTTGGGTTGTGGCTTCTTGAGGAGGAATTTGCAATTCATCCATGTCCTCTGGAATTTGTTCAAGGATGTCGAAAGAGTTGCTTGAGGGTGGTTCCCTAGTTCCAATTGTCACCATTTTCCTGGTCACTTGATGACATCGACCAACCACATGAATGGAGTTGTATTTTGATTTACTTGCTTCAGGGTTGTCATCCTTGCTAGCGATGTTAAGAGGACAATCTCTGAAAAGATGTCCATGTTCGTGAAATTTTCTACAACAAAAAGGTATGTGCTCATAATCAATAGTTTGAGACCAATCCTCGTCATGATATTCAAGGGATATGGAGCCTTGGAGGGGCTTTGAAATATTAAGATAGACATATATGTGATCATATGAAGTGTACCTTCTCTTCTTGGTTTCCTTTGAGGATTTGACATAGACCCCAATGTTATTTCCAATGCCGGCCAGGATCTCTTCTAACCAGAATTCATGGGGCAAGGAATATAAATGGATCCATACTAGTGCATGCGCAAAGTCTTCTTTTTCAGGGCTGAACTTCTCCGTCTAGAAGCGCAGAAAGAGGTTACCTGAGTTGAAGAAATATGGTCCCCCATCAAAGATGTAGTTTCGATCTTCTAGGTTGTGAAAGATGATGGTGAAGAAACCCTTGGAGCTTAGCTATAGGTCATAATGACCTTTGGGTTTCCACCACTGGTGTATCCATTTGACAAGCTCACATTCGAAAGGCCATAGTCCTAGGAATTTTCTTACTAGAGCATAATCCCTCATGGATTGTTTTTGTTCTTCAATTATGGGTGTGTTGATCACATATTTCAGTGCTAACAGTGCCTGAGGGATGCGTTGCCTTTGCCTGAGTTGGTCTTGTATCAATCTCCATATCTTTGCCTTTAGCAACCCCTTCGAAGAAAAACTGAGAGCGTAGGTTAGGGGGCAGTGCAAATGATGACCAACGGAAGCAACCGCCTAAGTTTTCCTGTGTGACAGCTTGGCTATATGAGGCACCTCTCAGAATCCCTCATTCGGAATCATGGCTTGCCCCACCTGGGGTGACTAAATGTAGCAAAGAGCCAAGGAAAACCCTAGGGAAAATACAAGATCATTGATGTTCTTCTTGTTCCTCTAATTTGGCCGCATGGCATAAAAAATTGTATTATTCTTCACTTGCAATTACATTATATGCTTGAAGACAACATTTTCCACACCAAATGCCAACGATTCTAAGTTGTGACTCACTTGACAATTAGTTGATTACATGGAGTAGCAGTACTTCTAAGAACTTTAGAGATGATACACTTCTTAATGTCCTCACTTAAACTTGTCTATTGAATCTTCCTAATTATGAATTTTATTGTTAATTATAACTATTTTCAGGTACCCTAGTAATTTTTCTTAAGGTGATTACTAGTTCTATTAGGTCCCCTCCTTGCACCTTGCTACCACAAAAGGGAAAACACCAAGTTTCATGCAACCCTGGTGATGAATGCTATTGTTAATTATAACCACTGTCAAGTACCCTAGTAATTTTTCTTAAGGTGATTACGAGTTCTATTAGTCACTCCCCTTGCACCTTGATACTGCAAAGGGGAAAGCACCAAGTTTCATGAACCCCTTGCAAGATGTCTCATCGAAATACATAGTGTCACATTCCTCCAATTTTGATAACCATTGATTATTTGGACATCCTCTAAATATCTTTCAAGGCTCCTCATAGTTCATCAAACAAATTTTTTTCCAAGTCTTTTGTAACTAACTCAACCAATCACACAATTTAGTTTGTTTTTCTAAATACATTAATTTTACACGCCAAAAGAATCATTGAATGTGGAAAAGGACCCAATTTTTAAATCAAACTCTTAATGCTACACAATTCCAAACTCATACGTCTACTTGACCACACCTCGCAAAGAACACCAATCACAAAATACCCCTATCACTTTCATTATATAGAAAAAATGTGTCACTGCACTTGACAAATGTTACAAGAAAATAAGAGATGTTATGAATGGCAACATTGTCACATCAACTTTATAATTTAAGTTAAGAAGTGTTATGATAAAAAGCTCCAAAATCCAAACCAAAGTGGTCAAGTTCAAGATGAAATGGTTGAGCGCATACATTGCAAAGAACATAGAGGGGAATGATTCCAACTTGAAGCAACCTAACATGAGGCTATTACTTGAGGTGATATAGCGCCAATTGAAGCTCTCTTAAGCTCAACTACTCACCGCATACTAGCATGTACACGTACATGCATTTTAGTATTTGGTAATTATTGAGAAAACAAAACAAGTAGCTTTAAAATCATACAAATCATTGAGATCTACAAAATATCATTCCCCAATAGGACAAGGGCCAACTCAAAATAGATTAGGAAATGATGGAGTGAATTTGAATTTTGCATGTATAATCTCAAGGCGTGGACCTCAAGCTTGGGTAACCCATGTCGATCCCTATGCTTGTTAACAAAAATAATATGGATGCCCTTGAGCATGGGTAAATGAAGTTTAACCCCACACCTACCCAAAACTATTGAAGGGAATAAAAGATGGAATTTGTGGTAAGTAGAAGGGAGTAACAAGAAGACTGAAAGCAACCATATAATGAGATAATTTCCTACAGGCACATTACCAAGGTAAACAAGCTCCACATGTATTTTAGTTGCAATCATACTTTATTTGTGGAATTCCAATTGCTTTATTTACAACATAATTGTTGATATTATGGTAGCTATGGGAGGTATTTACCTCCACGTGTAACCCTGACGAGAATAGAATATTCTGGGAAGAAAGAAGTAACCCTAAAGCATTGAACATAACCCTAGTAGACAAGTCGTCTCAAGGAAATAATTAATATTAAGTATTTAGTCTCTAGAATGAGACATCAGCCCAGACAGCTTAGGAAACAATATAAATACAAGTAGCCAGACCTCATTTTGAACACACTGCTCAGAATTGTAGCTAGGAAGAAGTGTGCACTGCAAAAACTGGACTAGTGCGCAAGTCTGGGGAGAAGTTGTAGCCGACAACTGCCGCAATCTAGTTTCCTGGTTTAGGCTCGGACTTTTTGTTGGTTATGGTTGGACTTTCTGATCAGTCTTGGTTATCTTTAAGCATTAGCCTTGGTTGGTTATTGGTTTTCTTCCAGAATCATTCTCTGTCAAGGTTAAGGTGCTCGGGGGTGGATTCGGTCTATGGTTGGGTGACAATATTTCTATATTGTCTATGGTTAAATGAGCACATCCATTACTTTCTAACAGATTATGGGCCCACACTATCTTCGGACAGTCTAACTGTTGGAAGATAGATTGGGAGGATTTGCTCAGTTACAGTTGCAGTTGCAGCCAGTCTTTGTTGCAGCAACGAAACCCTAACCCTCTTGTTGAGGCACCTTAAGTGAAGAGATTGACCTAATTTTTGGATAGCCTAGTGTGCCCTAGCCTAGCACACCTCCTGGTATTCTCAGCAAGCCAAGACGTCAAGTTTGATTTTTTGGTCAAAATCAAGGGTTGACCAAGTCAAAGCAGTTATGACTTACTCTATGAAGTCATAAAATAAGTTAGAAGGGGCTTCTAACTTCAGAGCATGGAATACAAGGATTGACCTCATCCTTGCCAAGAATAAAGTGTTGGATATCATGAAAGGAAATATCATGGAACCACAGTTCGAAGAAGGAAAAGAGAAGGAACCTCAAAACGTTGCAGTTATGGAGAAGTTCAAAGACAATGACATCAATGCCATGAGTATCATAGTGGATTCTATAAAATACCACTTGATACCCTACATATTCCATCTTGACTCATCTAAGAAGATGTACGATGCCCTAACAAACCTCTTCTTAGTCAGAAACATTGGACATGTAATGAGTCTGAAGAATGAGCTCCATGACATGAAAATGAATGATGATGACAGCATAACATCATACTTTGTGAGGATATCTTAGTTAAGAGATCAACTACAAGCTATTGAAGAAATCATTTCAGAGAAGGAACTGGTAAATATAGTACTCAATGGTCTTCCCAAGACATGGGATGCATTTGTCGCAAGCATGAACACAAGGAAGGAGTATCCTACATTTGAAGAACTTTGGACTTGATGTGCACAAGAAGAATCAAGGATTAGTGCAAAAGAGAAACCCCAAAAGAAATAGGATGATCAAGCCTTCACAACAAGGTTCAAGAATTTCAGGAATAAAAGGAAGTTTGGCTCAAGGAAGAAGCCAAATCAAGAGAAAGATATGTCAAAAATACAATGCATCAACTGTGGAAAATATAGTCACTATAAGAATCATTGTCCTAGGCTAAAGAAAAGGAAGGAAACACACGAAGCATCAATTGTCGAAGAAAGGAAACCCTCAAAGAAGACCAAGTAGGATAAAACATACTTCTTCTTCTAAGACAAGGTAACAATATTCTTCATAGTTCTTGTACATACCATGTTTACATAGTTTCTGTACATATCTTGCATATCTATCTCTTAGAAGATAAGATGTTCAAAGAGAAAAAATACCAATGGAAGAATAACAAGATAAGGATTGATATCACGATGACTCCAAGACAAGCAATACACATGGAAAGATGAAGTACATTGACAATCCTTGGTAACAATTCCTGTGGAAGCTATTACAATTGCCGAAATCAGAATCAAACCTGAAGAAACCTAGAAGAAGTAAAAACCAAAAGAAGTCAACAATCAAAAGGAAAAGACTTGTGACACTTTGCAGAAGGCAATAAGGATGCAGACATAAGCATGGACTCTCTTAGATGGAGGGAGCCGATTATATAATTCCAAAAGAAGAGCATGCATTCATGCATGAAGCAAGGATTAGGAGGGAGCTAATCCTAGATAATATGATCCATTGCAGATTATGAAGTATCTATCCATGTTCCCATCAATGGTAGCAACCATGAAAAGCAACACGTGTTCAGTTTGACTTTAGAAGAAGTCTTCTTCGAAAAGAATCCATAAAGTATCACTGGTTGTCCATCCACATCCATGATCCTATGATGAAAGGAAGAAATTTGGAAACTTCAGGGCATGGAATCTATAGAAAACGCCATGGACCCAAGAGCTAAAGAGAAACATGAGGAAGAACATGAAGATTCCAAGAGAGAAAGAAAATCTAGAACAACCAGTCATTATATCAAGAATCACAAGACTACCAACTTGGTTTGAACCCACTAGAAGCAATCAAGGAGAAGAAATATAAGTTGTGATGAAGAACAATGTATGAAAGACTTATGAATAGAAGAATTGCGAGATTCGAAACTAGAGGTTCTCCCAGACGGAGGGAGAAGACTATGATGATTTCTTGTTCCAATAAACCAGACATGCCTCTACATGAGCCATTATATCTTCTGCAATATCCATGGGTTGGAGTTTACATAAGATAAATGTAAGGAATGTTCTCCTCAACAAAGTAATTGAACAAGAAGCGTATGTAGAGCAACCTCAAGGTTTTGAGGTATACCAGAAAGAGACTCTTGTATTCAGATGGAAGAAGATCTTGTATGGATTCAAACAACTTTGTACAGAGCCCCCAATGCACAGCAGAAGCGTGGTGAAAACTTTCTATAACAGAGATATTGTATCATAATGGTTACTCAGAAGTCCAGGATGATGGTTTGCTAATCCATGACAAACTCTCATGATGATAGAAGAAGTACCACTTGGATATGTTCCAGTTTGAGCCTTGCCACGATGTTATGAGCTAGCAGGAAACAAAAGGGTTGAATCCAACTATGATATACTATAATGATCAGAGCTATATGAAGCCTTCAAAGAAAACCATTGTTCCAGAAAGACCGAAGTACATTAAGATCGAGCATTACATTCTTCGAGATGAAGTCCAAAAAGGAGAAGTGATTCTCCAATATCTATCTCCATAGATGAGCAGATAGCAGACATTTTGGTAAAGCCTTTGTCCAAGATGAAAGAGTTTGCATACTCAAGAAACAAGCTGAAGTTCGTGGAGACGACTTCCTTATTAAAAGGGAAGAGATGACTCCCAGGTTGGGAGGGAGCACTAATGTACTATTGATTTATGAACAGTCATTTTTCAAGTTCGAAAAATGGTCCAGGATGAGCAGTTCCTTTCTAGTTCAAAAAGTGGTTTGAGATTTCTGACGGACAAGCATTTTCCAGTTCGGAAAATGGTCCAGATCGAATGGTCATT
>JASDQU010750861.1:0-21613 GCA_032191745.1 Picea mariana
TTTTCCAGGGTTCAGTAGATGATGTCCATATGTCACTGAAGATGGCAGATCACGTGGAAGACCAGAGCAGAACAAGTGGCAAAGAAAGAAATTTAAATGCCAGAAGATCCAGAATCTAGATCATGAAACATTTTCTTGCTAATTATTGTAATCGGTTTTAAAGTGAAACTGACCTTTGTAATTATTGTAATCGGTTTCAAACCGAAATGTTTCATTTTAATCATTGTAATCGGTTTCAAACCAAAGAAACTCAACTTGTATAAATATGAGGAGTTACAAATGTATTAGAGGTTGGAAGAAGTGCAAGGGTACGATTTTAGCTATTCAGAGCTTGAATGTAATTTTCTAGAGCTAAATAGAATGCACATGAATAAGTCTTGAAGTTTCCATGAAAATATTCTAATGGTGGTGATTTGAGTTTTGTCTCCTCTCTTTGTATGTATTTCATGTATGCTTAAATTCCTTTTTCACCGTATTTTGATTAAATTGGATAGTTAAAGGCCTAGAATTCATCTTGTGATGCTCTCGGTTTAATTAATTTAAACTATGTTAAGTTATTCCTAACTAATGTCAAAATTCATTTATTTAATGCTATGATACAGTTATATGTTTTTCCTTTCTTCTTACACTCTGAAAATTTACAATTTATAACTCAGATTTATCACCTCATTTAGCCTTTATCCTATGAAGCTTTATACCGATAAGTTAGTGCTTCCATTCATTTCATAAGTTTGACTCCATATCCCTAAGTGTCCCTCCCCTTCCTTGCCAACAAAATTATAAAAAACCCTTCAAAGCAACAAAACCTAGCCATTGATTTGTTAAAGAAAAATCATTTATTAAAGGCCAAGTGACACAAAAAAGCCCTCTCTAAGCTGTGTAGGCTAGTACCTATCTCTAAAGTGGTTTGTAGGTTGCCTTTTTCATTTGTTTTATCAGTCGAACACATTTAAAGAGTGCTAACATTCTGGTGCCATTGCCGGGGACCGAAAGTGAAATCTTCCTTGGGAAAATAACAACTTAAAGCTTTAGATTTGATTCCCGAGGGTGACAGTGAATCAAACACCTTATTGGCTGAGACTAAATCTACCCTGGAAACTCCATTATAAAGAGACCAGTAGAATAAAGTAGTTTGAGAGAGAAATCCTAGCTCCCAAGAGAAATCCAGACCTAGAAGCAATAATCCCTGTGTCTGATCCTGAGAAAATTATACACAAAAGAAAAGAAAGGCCAATAAGCCCAATTTTTTTTTTGGACATATATCTATCTTTGGCCAAAGTTGGAGTAAACAACATTGAAGACCTTGATTTTGATTTGAAATTTGAGCAAACTCTGTTAAGAACTAAATCTGAGTCCAGTTTGAGCGAAATCATCTTTGATGAGAAGAAGTTCCAAGATTTAATTTTATCTACCTCTATTAAACCTCCTGTAATTAATACTCAGAACCATCATCCACTTCAAGTTCTTACTGTAGCCATGGTAGATAGGTTTTCCACTCTTGTTCTACCTGCTCAGTTACATGTTTTTCCCCAGGAATATAATCAGAGGATTAAGTTGTATGATGTTGAAGGCAATGTGTCAGCCCAAAAACATTTAGACTAGTTCAATGATTTTGTGGGCCTAGAAGAAGTAGATTATGAAGATGAAAAAATGAGTTTGTTTGCACAAAGTATTGCATGATAAGTCAGAAAATGGTTCATATCTCTCCTAGCAGCAAGTATCCTAAATTTTGAATCCTTTGAAATGAGTTTTGTTGCAAAGTGGGGTGACAAGAAAAACCCCCTTAAGTTGCTAACCCAGTACAAAAACATGAGAAGGTCACCTGATGAAACAGTACATGATTTTTCATCTATATTTATAAAAGTCTACAACTCAATTCCTACTGAAGCAAAACCTCCTCCTAGAGCTTCTCAAATTAGATATGTTGATTCCTTTGAAAGTGATTTTTCTTTTTTGTTGAGGGAAAGAAGATCCACTTCACTAGATGATATGATGAGTGATGCAATAGAAGTTGAAGTAAATCTAATGGCTTCAGGAAAGATCAAATACAATTACGACAGGTGTTATCACTCTAGGAAACTCTCTTAGGCTATAAGTCAGAGATGCCTGGTAACTTAATCTTTTGGTAACTGTTTTCTCAATAATAAGTGTAGGTTTGGATCAAGTCAGAGGACTGGATCATTTCTCACTCAAAACATGCATAAACACATTTAGATGGACAAGGCTTTCGACCACAAATGTTCAGAGAATTTATAAATAAAGGGATGTATGGAGAAATAACTATTATATCAGTAGAATCACATATAAATCATATATGAATGGCCAATTACAATAATCACAGGAATACTTGCAAAGTTAAACTTATGAATGCAATGATAAGATGACAGTTATCAGGCATAAACAAACATAACAACATGAATATAATATCCAGGTGCAAGTACAGAATAGGTAAGAAGATGAAATCTGAACAAGTTATGGCAAAAAAAGCTTGTATTACTCAATATGAAAATGAGAAGTTTGAGTACATAATATGAAAAAGTCTCCAAAGTTGAATCCTTGGTTCCTATTCTACCTTCATCTTTATAGCTTTACAATGAAATTTTGAGATCCTGAAAACATGGATCAAATATGCTAAAGATAGAAAGTCAAAATTTAGTTTGCAAAAGATGTGGAATGATCCCCAAAAATGAGGTCAATCCTAGATTTCATGGTCTTCATCTCTTGTTGAGTAATGGTGCAGTGCAGGCTAGCCTTCCAAGGCTGAATGATGACTCTCCAAGAGATACAAATTCGAATTTGTTGATGTGAGTAAGCGTCCTAATTTTCTGCCTTTGTCAAAGATACCAAAAACGTTTGAAACATCTCATATTTCCATAATCTATCAAAAATAGCTATTGGATCTGTCTTGACAATTCATCAAATGTCCATTCGAAGAGGTTTCAAACCTTTCCAACTCAAAAAACTTCGATCTATGCAAAAACTTGATCATTCTGGAAGTGACAAGCTTTCGGTGGTTAACCTAGAAAGCTCTTGAGTGGATTATCTACCGAAATCTCTGTTTTCGGTGGTTAATGAACAGTCTTCCTGTTCGCCTAAACCACTGAAACTTCAGCTTTGAGAAAACTTCAGAATTTGCAAAAATGCTTACCTTAAATCCTTTTTTGATGTTCAAGGTTTTTTGGATGAGGCAACCCTCGTTCGTGTAGATCTGCAAACTTCAATTGGCTATGTGGAAGGCTCTGGTGTGTCTACCATGGTTGTAGCTAAATTAGCTAGAGTTTCCAAAGAATTTTGTTCCTGTGCTGGTGATTGGAACTCTTTTAACTTCAACCTCAGAATTCTAAGCTGTCTATATAGCTTCATGTTCTCCCTAATCAATACCCTGTTCCTGTCTTTAATCTTGTCATGCTTCTCTTTGAGGGTTTGGTTTATTTTGAAAAGCTATGCATTTATTTCGGTCAGGTCTGTATTAGCTTTTTTAATTACCCTTTCCAAGACTTCCATTTCATAGACCTGTTGCAGGAGTTTATTGATTTTTCATGATCTAGCTGCTTTAGGCTTACTTGAAGATGCTTTTGCCATTGGTGGACTGTGTGCCTCTGGAGGAGTTGGTGAAGGTAAATTGGAACAATAGTCTATACCTTGTTCAGCCTGTACATTACCCTGTGTCTCCGCTAACCCTTGTTCTGGTTCTGAATCACTATAGGGTAGGTTTAAAGGGTTATTTCCTGTAGCAGGGTCCTTGGACTGCTCACCCTCAAACTGTAGTTTTATTTTGATTCTTTTCTTCTTAACAGAGGATGTTTCTATCAGATCTCTTGGTGGTGAGATACCCTTCCTTTTTCTCTAACTTATTTTGGGAGTAATAGTCTTCTTAGTGACAACCTTTTTACCCTTCTCCTGTTGTTGCCAATTAGTCCGGAATTCATTCCAGAAGAGGAAAGAGTTCCAATCTACCTGCTTTTTCTTCAATGACTCTTTGACAATAAGAGTAATGAGTCCTTGATGAGATAATATTCTTGCCACCTTAGTGGGATTGGCCTTGACCTATTTAGACATTTTCGTGAGGGCTTTGTGCAAGAAAAATGGTAGATTGATTGGGTCTCTGCCTGTAAAATGGTTTAAAATCTTAAAGTGATAGAACATCACTCTATTGTACCGCCCCTCACATGTTATGTAAACAAATATTTCTTTCAACAAGGACTTCCACTTTGGTTCCAAGTAAGACATTGGAATATCCTTTTTCCAGATCAAATCTATGTGTACAGGCAGCAGGTATGACTTAAATTCGATGCTTGAAGGTATGGTAGACTTGAACCAATAGTCTCCTAACCTAGGTAAACCTATATACTCAGCAATGGAAGCTTCATCAATGATAAACTCCTCCTTTCCTATTTTAGCAGACCTCCCATCATAGGAAATGGCAAAAGACTCGCCCACTTGTTGATGCAAATTCGTTAATTTTTCACAATATGAAAATACCCCAGCCTGTTTGAAAAATTCTTCCACCTCCGGGTGAGCTTCTAGGTACCAAACTCCATCAACTTCGAACCTCAGAACTAGCCCTACTTTCGGCATTAGTCAATGCTGACTATACCTGCGATTATGGAAAACTGAGTGCCAGTGAGACAAAAACTCTAGGATTTAGGATGACAAAGAGTATGACTCCTGGAAGAGAAAATGGGATAGGGTGACACATAATTTGGATTGCCAAGCTCAAACACTAACCAAGTTTTAGGCAACAAATTGACTGAGAGCATGCCGAAATTTTAGATTTTTAGTGGTATATTCATTTAAACTGAAACAAGATGGGTTTTGAAATTGCCTGATAAATCGACCTGGTTTAATTGGCTTGAGAGCAATTGCTAGACTTTAATGGTGCTTGACAATCACCATGGGAAACAGGATTAGGATCTTTGGAAACATGTTTGATTGATGAAATCATGGACTCGCGATTATCTCAATGACTCCAGAACTCAAATTGATAATGAATGAGGATTAAATGAGGGATTTAATGAGATCATGATAGATTGTGTAATCGTGACTGGAAATGGAGGGAGGCTTCGTGACAACATGCATGAATTTCTGTATCATTGCCGTGTCTTCATTGTGAAAAGACAAATGCAGTTGAAAGGACAATAGGAACTCAAATTTTCGGATAGATACAATTAGAACGTGCATACCTTCCAACTTGATGAGCTTTCGGTAGTTAGTTTCCATCATTGCGCCAACTGACAGTTGGCTCGTGTGAAAGCACGGGATTTCCATTTTTCCCATTGAAATGCTTTCAGTGGTTAACCGCATTTTTGCTTTGCCCTCTTAACTACCGGGAACAAAGGCTTTCGGTGGTTAATGAGCGCGTTTCAGGCTCGCCTAAACCACTGAAACCTGAGATTTTGACTTTTGCTTGACCAAACCAAATCAGAAATTTATTTTGAGCTTATTTACAGAAAACAGACTCCCTGACCTACCTAGAAAAATTTAGGAATAAAATTTGGACCACAACCTATCACCTCAAAAGAAAAATTTCCACCAATTTATTTGAGGAGATAACAACAGGGACATTAACAAGGTTCAAGATAAGGCACATCCTTCAACCTCATAGTCATCAGAAGAGAGGTTTGAGTTGATGATGAAGACCATGGAGAAACTCATGGAGAGGATGTCTTTAGATAATAATCCTAACACCAGAGAATAGGTTGATGTTCTACCCAAGAATCAAAGGAGACCAACGGTTTCACAAATTAGACAAAGAGATTAGAGGAACTAGGGTGATCAACAAATAAGACCTCCTTTTCAAAATAATTAGGTAACTAAAAATTTTGATGAAACTTTTGAAGACAATATGCATTGCTATGATGGTGATGAAACATAGGTGTTTTTCACCAAAGAAGAACATGATCATTTCATGGATGCAAATGAAAGATTCTTGCAGGAGAATGATGAAATGTTGTTGGTGGAAAAGGAAGATTACCAGACAAGGTTGCAAAATTCCATCATACAATTCCAGAAACAATATAATCTTTGAAACAAAAAGGTGCCTGCATATCCTCCAAAGGGAAATCCTACCAAAGAATCTCAAAATAAAACACCTTCTTCAAGTCATCCTAAAGAGGACTCTATTGCCAAGGATGTTATGGAGAAAGGAAAGGAGAAGGAAGAACCTAGAAATAAAGTGCCTGAACCAAGAAAGGAGAAAGTCATCAAAGAGGTAGAAAAAACCTCATATTCCTTTAACTTTGAAAGTGAGATGGAAAAAATTAAAATATCTATTCCATTCATTGAGCTGATAAAGAATAGTAAATACATAAATCAGATCATTAAGATGCTCAAGATGGAAGAAACTTCTGATACTTTAAATATACAAGATGATCATCCTGCCATCTTGTTTGGCCCACGTGTAGAGGAGAGTAGTGATGCTGATGAGGTTCCTCCTTTCTATGTTAGTCTGAAGATTCATGATATGACTTTTCATAATGCTATGTTAGATTCAAGAGCATCCCATAATCTGATTCCCAAGGTGGTCATGGACCAATTGGGCCTGGACATTAGAGGGCCTTACAAAGATATTTTCTCCTTCGATTCAAGGAATCTGAAGTGCTTGGGCCTAATAAAATATCTGGTGGTATCTTTGTCTCAAATTCCAACAAAAAATATGGTAATGGATGTGGTGGTTGTCAATATCTGTCCTAAATTTGGCATGTTGTTATCTAGGTCATGGGATGAAAAGTTAAAAAGGACTTTGCAAATGGATATGCCAGATATCATTATCCCTGTTTTTGGTCAAGATAGGAGGTTGTATAGGGAAGTATTGCTCAAATACATGGTTAGTAACAAAGCCCAACCAAACAACCATCTCATCTATTCTGTGGAAACTAAGATTGGTTCCTCTATTTTATTTAATGATTTGATTTTTGAAGAGGAGCTGCCAAAGACTGATATGATTATCAAAGACAAACCTGATCAACAAATGAAGAAATTTTCAGATCAGAAAAACAAAGCAAAAAAAGAAATGTGGAATATGAGCTTTGATGGAGTTGTCGGCAGAGAAGGAGTAGGGGTTGGTGTCTGGATTAACCCCCCCAAATCATGTATAAAAATTTGTTCTTATAATATTGCTTTTGATTGCACAAATAACATGGATGAATATGAGGCATTAGTGTTGGGATTGAAGACTTTGAAAGAAATGGGTGTTAGGAGGATAGTTGTACATGGAGATTTTGAGTTGATTATAAATCAGATAAAGGGTATATATCAAGAAAATAATCCTAGATTAAGAGCCTATATGAATATGGTGCTTGATCTTCTTGAAGAATTTCCAGAGTATAATCTTTTAGTGATTCCAAGGGGGAATAATTAGATTGTTGATTCCCTAGCTACTTCAGCCTCGGTTTTCAAAATTATAATTTTTCCTAACAAAAGATATGAGATTGAGGTCAAACATAGGCCAACAGTACCTGATAACATTAAGTATTGGAAAGTTTTCGAAGATGATAAACAAATAGAAAGTTTCCTTAAAATGGATGGTGAATTTTCAAATTTGAATATTGATGAGGAATATTGTGGTGAAGAAGAAGATGCATTTGTGTTCGTAAATGATGGCTATTTCAAGAATCAGATTACTGGTAAGGATATAATGAAGCTAAAAAATAACATCATTCCCAAAGGCCCGATCCCAATAGAAAAACTATTTGACATCAATGATGTGGCTAGGAGTCCTAAAATTACTACAAATGATGGAGATGTTGAAGATTGAAACATTGGCACTGAGGAAGATCCCAATATCATCAAGCTATCCAATAAACTTAGCCCAGAGGTCAAGAAAAGGTATATCAATTTAATGAAATAATTTCCTGATGTTTTTGTCTAGAGTTATGAAGATCTAAAAGTTCATGATACCAAGGTGATTCAGCATGTGATTCATGTCAAAGAATATCATAAACCTTTCAAGAAGAAATTAAGAAGAATCAATCCTTTGATGCTGCCATTGATTGAAAAGGAGATAAAAAAGTTGTTTGAATCCAAGATCATAGTATCTCTGAGATTTTCTAAGTGGGTGGAAAATCTAGTACCTGTCAGAAAGAAAAGTGGATAGATCAGATTATGTGTAGACTTTCGAAATATGAACAAGGTATCCCTCAAGGAAAATTACCCACTACCTAAGATGGATCACATTCTACAAAAAGTGGTTGGTTCTCAAAAAATATCAATGCTAGATGGTTTCTCTGAGTAAAATCAAATCATGGTACACCATGATGATCGGGAAAAGAAAACCTTTAAAACACCATGGGGCACCTTCATGTATGCCAAAATTCCTTTTGGGCTCATGAATGCAGGAGCAAATTTCCAAAGAGCTATGTATATAGCCTTTGGTGATGAGAAAGATAAATTTATTGATATTTACTTAGATGATATCATTGTATATTCAGTTTCTGATGAAGAACATCTTAAGCATCTAAGAAGGGATTTTCAAAAATGTAGGAAGTTTGACATTTCATTGAACCCCAAGAAGTTTAATTTTGGCATGGAAGAGGGGAAGTTTCTTGGGAAAAATATTTCAAAGGAGGGCATAAAGATAGATCCTAGCAGAGTTGAAGGAATCCCAAAAATTGGCACACCCAGAAGCAAGAAAGAAGTGCAATCTTTCCTGGGGAAAGTAAATTTTCTGAGAAGATTCATCCCTAACCTGGCTGAAATCATAATGCATATCACTAACATGCTTAAGAAAGGAAGTGAGATAAAGTGGACCCCTGAATCTAGAAAATTCTTTGAAGATATTAAAGTGGCATTGACCAAGGCCCTAGTGCTGGCCACTCCCAATTTTGCAAATGACTTTATATTGTTTTCTTTTTCCTCAGAGCACACCATTGCTGGTGTTTTATTACAAAAAGATGAACAAAATTTTGAGAGGCCTATAGCATACTATAGTAGGACATTGAGGGATTCCCCATTAAAGTATGATATCATGGAAAAGTAGTCATATGCACTGGTCAAGGCCCTAAAGGAGTTTAGAGTTTATATCTTGCATTCTCATACCATTGCTTATGTTCCCAACAGTTCTATGAAGGACATTTTAACTCAGCCTGATCCTGAGGGAAAAGGGGCAAGTGGATAGTTGTGTTTTTAGAATATGACCTTGATATCAAACCTACAAACTTGATCAAGGGGCAGTGACTTTCAAAGCTGATGGCACAGAGAAATTGTAAGCTCTTGGGAATTAATTTCATTGCTGATTTGTCAGCAGATTCAGATGAAGAAAAGGTCCCTCTAGTATCCCAAAAATTCCTTGACTCTCCATGGTACGCTAACATTATTTATGTGTTGAGAAATTTGCATGCTCCTACTAAATTGATCAAAACCAAGGCCAGGTTTTTGAAGCTAAAAGAAACAAAGTTTTGTATTCTAAATCAATCTTTGTATTAGAAGGATCCATGAGGAATCTTGCTGAGTTGTTTGCTAGAGGGAGAAGTAGAAAAAACCACCAGAGAGTTTCATAAAGGTGATTGTGGAGGGAACTATTATTGGAAAACCACTATGAACAAAATATTGAGGGCAGGTTTCTATTGGCCTAGCATTGTTTTTTAAGTTTATAAAAAAGTTTCAAGTTGTCATGAATTCCAAATCTTTGATGGAAAGAGAAAATTGTAGCCTTTGCCCTTGAATCATATCTCTGTTGAAGCACCTTTTAGAAAATGGGGCCTTGATTTCATAGGATAAATTCATCCATAGTCCTCAGCTCAACACAAGTGGACTCTGATAGCCAGATATTACTTCACCAAGTGGATTGAAGCAATTCCCACAAGGAAAGCCACATATACTGTTATCATTCAGTTTTTGGAAAACAATATTTTGTCTAGGTTTGGTTGTCCAATCAAAATCATTACAGACAATTCAACAATATCTAAGTCCAAAAAGATGGAATTTTTTTGCAGTGATTACAATATAACTCTTGGCCATTCCACAACTTATTACCCTCAAGGTAATGGGTTGGTTGAGTCATCCAATAAGAGTTTGACCAAAATTATCAAAAAACTGCTGCAAGATAACAAAAAGGTTTTGCACAAGAAGCTTATCCATGCACTATGGCCTGACATGATCACTACTAAAAGGTCTATTGCCATTTCGCCCTTCCAGATTGTGTATGGCACAGAGGCAATTTTTCCTACTTCATTAGGATTACCAGTGATGAGATTGATACAGGAGAAGGATGTTGAACTAGATGCCACTCAAAGGAGGACAAATGAACTAATCAATGCCCAACAAACATGAGAGAAAGCCTTCAACAACTCTCAACTACACCAAGACAAGATTAAAAAGGATTTTGACAGGCATACTAAGGAAAATGATTTCAAAGTGGGGGATTTGGTGTTGAAATGGGATGCCAGAAATGAAGAAAGAGGAAAGCATTGGAAATTTGACCATATGTGGGTGGGACCTTTCAAAATTGTGGCATACCATGGAAATAATGCTTATCTACTACAGGAACATAATGGAGATCTCGTTGGTGGAGGACCTGTAAATGACAAGTTTCTCAAGCATTATCTCTCTTAAATAAATTTTCACCCTTTCCATTTCATCGTATATAACCATTTTCATATTTTTAGTTGAAGAAATTGAAATCAAATCAACATAAATTGAAGCCCTAAGTGAAGGCCCTAATTTATGCTCAGTATAATTTGAGTTATGCGAATGGAATTTTGTGAATAAGATGTTGATCGATTTAGTTGCATGAGTGAAATAAAGCTCAATGGGTGGGCACTTGGTCTGTTGTTTTTTGCTACCTCGCTGGGAGGATAGAATCCCCAGTTGGAGCCCATGTTAGTCACCATTAATTTTTTAATGTGAAATCAAGATTTCAGGATCTAGCGAGATGCTAAACTGGTTTGGAAGCCTCATAAACTAGGGAAGGGGATAAATATGGCAGAAAATAGCTAAATCTGGCAGGAGCGTTAAGCTGATGGGGCCCAATAAATCGTGGATCGTGAACTCTCTAGATCAACAGTCAAGGATGATTTCGGGGGGAGAAACTGTGCAGAGGTTAATTTTGGAGAGAGGGTCAAAATTTAAACCATGGTTTTCATTCGGGGATATGTGGCACCACTAGGTGCATTTCAGGGTGAAAAGCGAGTTTCCACAAACTACTTCCTCACGCCCCCGAAATTTGGAAAAGTATAAAAGGAAATTTTTTTATTTATTTTATTATTATTTTGAACACTAGACCGTTTGAACCTTGGTGCGACAACCCTCTTTCAACTACATCTCAATAGTACACCAATTGTGCGCAATTTCCGCTTGTTTCTGTTGGATTACTGAGAGGGGCGGTGAATCAGTAATAACGTAATTATAATCCTTTTTCTCCAAATAATCCAAGTGTTATATAAATGTAGAATTATTATCCAATAATGAGCAATAAGAAATGAACAATCACACACATACATAGTACACCAGTGTTTTACGTGGAAACCCAAATCAGGAGAAAACCACATAATGATTTTTCTTATATGTCTTGAAGAATTACATTCATTGGAAGCACCAACTTCCTATGTTTTCCAGCTGCAACTGGAAGGAGGATCCAACCTCCTATTTTCTCAGGCTACAATTCGAGGGAAGCTCCAACTCCCCAATTCTCTAGCTACAACCAGAAGGAGGCTACAACCCCCTATGTTCTCTGACTACAACCAGAAGGTGGCTACAACCACTTGTCCTTGCCCCGTCCAACCACCCTGAAGTAGACGTAGAATGATCACACCACTGTCAAACTGTCACTGTGAGATATACTATTGTATAACTATACCAATAAACCTGAACCATGCATCAACCATGCATCAACCTGTACCTCAACCTGTAATCAACATGTACCATAAACAAGTGCATCAACCATGCACCAACCTGTACCAAACAACCTATAATTAAACTGTACCATAAACAAGTGCATCCAACCATGTACCAAGTATGTACCAATCATGTGTCAACTACTCATCAACTATGACTCATCAATATGTATGAACATCATCAACTATACACCTCATGTATGTGCCAACTGATCAACTACTTGTCTCAAGCATGTACCCAACATGTACCTCAACCAAAATCCCTCATCAATAACATCATCCAAATATTATTTGTAACTCTATAATAGACCCGATGTATATTATCACATGCCTGCAAACCTTCCTAAACTTTAGCAACAAGAGACTAGCATTTTCATCAAACTTTTCTTTAGTCTCACATGACTAGTTTTGGATCAGTCAACAACCCTAACTTGAAATAATCATAAATTTATACCTATAATGAATAGAGATATGAAACTGATACACAATGTTGTTTAGTGTGTTTTATGCAATTCCTCCAAGTGTCACTACTTGGAACCTCTCAGAAAAAGAGCTATAGCAAAAATGGCATACCTTGTTGAATTCTAGCTTATTCTAGAGAGAGACCTTGTAGATCATGCCCTGCACGGAAGATTTGTTGAATTGATATGAAACTCTTACACATCATACGAAATATTGTACTCTAACCAACATATTTTTTATTGCTAAATGTAGATATGTTATGAATAATTTATGACGTTTTTACCCGAAACACCTGTTTTAGATTAGTTTTAGAACTAGCCACAAACCCTATTTTCCACAGAGTATAACTCCAAAAATACACCGAACCACAAGCTGAATGTTATATCATAAATACTTGGATATGTTTCTTCAATGGCATTGAAATTTCACGGTCTGAATCATTCTAGAAAAAACTTTATTGCGAAAATGGTGAGATGACCTGTAAATAACATACCTTAGAAAACATCATCAAAAGAATTTATCCTTCCTTGAATTCCGACCTTCTTTTCTTCACTTTCCTCAGAAATTTGGATTATATATCCTTTGGTTACCTCATAAACCTATATATATTCAATATTCTCAAGTGTGTATTAAATGAGAGAGCCTTGCCTCTTATTTATACTCTCCAAGTAGATTCCTTAAAAACATCTTCTAGGTCACTTTGCCCACTTTTCTTATTTTAGGGTTAACCCACTTCTAATTTCTCCATTAAATTTATTATTTAAATAATTTATTTTGTATTCAGTTTGAATTATAGTACACTCATCACTTCACTTTATTATTTACCTTCTAAAATATCTTAAACCACTTTGACTACTTTGACATTTTGGGGCTTCAAGCCAACATATGAGGGTCCTCCATCTTCATAAGGCCATAACTCTCAAACCATGAGGAGTTACGTGATGTTCCACATACCACCAGAAATGGAATGAAATGTACTATCCATATAGAATATTATTACCTGAAAATATATAAAAAATCATACCATTATCCATCAAACAAACTTGCGTCCATTACCCAGACCTGGGTTCTCCAACTTCACATGGCCGTAACTCTCTAACCGTGAGGAGTTATGTGACGTTCCACATAACACCAAAAATGGAATTACATGTACTATCCAAATAGAATAATGTTACCTTCAAATATATTAAGACTCATACCATTATACATGAAACAACCTTTGGTCCATTACCCAAACCTTTGTGTTACCAGAATTCGCTAACGAACTTTCTTCAAGGGTTGACATCAATAATAACCAACCTTAATCAACAATATCCCCCTTTGGCATTGATGGAAACACTCAGATGCAATACTAAAATCATATCACTCATGCTCCCCCTAGAACCATGCCTCTATCCTCTGCCTATGTCCTCTGCATCTGATAATTTCTCCTCCTTTGTCATTAATGGAAAAGGTATCTTCCCATCTGGGGATGCTCCCCCTGACTGAACTGTCCTCTTATGGTGCTTCCTCATGTAAATCTAAGACATATAAGATAATCATTCAAAAAACATTAAAAAAGAATTCATTTTGGATTATAAATAACTCCATGTCTTTGGCAAAGATATTCAAAGGCTTACAGTGGAAGTGGTTTTGTAAAGATGTTTTCCACTTGTTCTTTTGTGCCCATATACTCAACTCTGATGTTCTTTTCTACAACCTGTTCCCATAGAAAGTGATACTTGATTGGAATGTTCTTCGTCTTGGAGTGCATCACCGGGTTCTTTGAGATACTAATGGTGCTTGTATTATCAAAATATTTTGGAATGGGCTCATCATACTCAACCTGTATATCTATCAAAGTTTGTTTCATCCAAATCACCCGTGAACAACATGTTGCTGCTGCAATATACTCTACCTCGTCTGTAGATAGAGATACTGATGATTGTTTCTTTCTTAGCCATGATACTAAGAACTCACCCAAGTATAACACTGCTCCACTGGTGCTTCGTCGGTCATCAATACAACTTGCCAAATCTACATATGTGTAGGCAATTAGTGATAGATCCTTTCCTTTTGGATACCATAATCCAAACTCTTTTGTTCCTTTGACATATCTGAAAATCCTCTTCACTACTAATACATGTGATTCCTTTGGTGCTTCTTGAAATCGTGCCACATGTCCAATTGTCTGCATTACATCTAGTCTGGATGCTGTCACATACAGTAGGCTTCCAATCATTTACTTGTATTTCCTTCGATCTATAGGCTTTAAATCATCATCCTTTCTCAACTTGCAACTAGTTTTCATGGGAGTGATAACTGGATTGCAATCTTCCATTTTGAACCTCTTTAGCATTTCTCTGATATACTTGGTTTGGGAAATAAAAATTCCTTGGTTTCTTTGACATATCTGAAGTCCTAGAAAGAAGGATAGTTCTCCAAGTAACCACATTTCAAATTCATTTTGCATATCTTTTGCAAATTTATGGCTTAACCTGTCATCATCACTACCAAAAATAATATCATCAACATAAACTTCAATTAATAAAATATTACCTTGACTTACCTTGATGTAGAGGTTGTTGTCTACACTTCCTTTTTTGAAACCTTCTTGCTGCAGATACTTATCCAGTCTATAGTACCATGCTCTAGGAGCCTGTTTTAGACCATACACGGCCTTCTTTAATTTACACACGTAATATGTGTTCTCTGACAATTGAAATCCTTCTGGTTGTTCAATGTAGACTTCTTCTTCAAGTTCTCCATTCAGAAAATATGATTTTACGTCCATCTGATATACTTTAACATTTTTGGAGCATGCATAAGCTAAAATCAAATAGATTGCTTCCATTCTGGCAACTAGGGAAAATGTCTTCAAAGTAGATTCCCTCAATCTGTGCATATCCTTTACATACCAATCTAGATTTGTTCCTTGTAACATGTCCATCTTCATTCAATTTATTCTATTTTTAATGTGAACTGATGTATGCACTTCCTGTGTCCAAAATATATCTGTCAATTTGGAATCCATTAGCATTGTTCGAGCCATTTCCTGTACTGTCCGGTTCTTTCTTTCAACAACTCCATTCTGTTGAGGTGTCCTAGAAACTGAAAATTGCATTTTTATTGCATGACTATTGCAGTAGTCCATAAATTCCTTTGAAGTGAACTCTCCTCCATTATCATATCTCAAGCATTTCATTCTTCAATCCATCTCATTTTCAACCATTTCCTTGTAGATCTTGAAGTTTTCAAAAGATTTTGACTTGTTTTTGAGAAATCAAACTACAATCATTATTGTATAATCATCAACTAATAACATAAAGTATCTCTCACCTTTTAAGCCCTTTGTTGTAGTTGGTCCAACTATATTAGTATGCACAATTTCTAGTCGTCTTGTTGTTGAATATTCCTTTGATTTGAACCTGGTCTTTGTTTGCTTTCCTTGTTGACAATGCTTGCATAAAGTGTTGGTTGGTTTCGTGATCTGAGAAATTTCTCTGACTGCTTCTGTTTTGTTGAATTTGACAAGTTTATCAAAATGGATGTGACCCATTCTTCTGTTCTATAGACAACTTTCATATTCCTTTCCTAGAAAACACTTTTACTTTCCAATTTCACTTAACACATATATGTTGTTTGAAGTTCTTGCAGCTGTACCGATCAGTTTCCCTGAACCTTCTCTTCTTATCTCACACTTTTGTGAATCGAAAGTAACTTTATGACCTTGGTCACACATTTGACTCACACTTAGAAGATTATGTTTCATATCTTCTACCAGTAGAACATTTTGTGCCTTGCCATTCTTGTTCCCAATTCAGACTGTGTCTTCTCCAATGATTTTGGCTGAATTATCATTTTCGAAGGAGACTGATCCATTTCTTTCCTTTTGTAATGTAAGAAATTTGTCTCTATCACCTATCATGTGTTTTTAACACCCACTGTCAACATACCAACCGTGTTTCTTCTGCTTATCTTGTAGAGTGATTGTGCATTCTTCATTGCTATACTGATCTTGATTTCTTATCCATGTCATTTTCTGAGGTTCTTGTCTGTGACTGTTGTTATTCTGTTGAGGTTCTTTAGGAGGGACTGTCATTATGCAATCTTTGGCCACGTGTCCAAAATTGTTACATTTGTAACATTCCACTTCAGTGCTCAAAGATTCAAACATGTTGTAACTTCTACTTTGTGTTTCACTAGGTCTTCTTGAATAACCCCTTTGTGTATGACTCTCAAAGTTGTTATTGTTCCTGTTGTTAGCTCTGTAATTCATAGATTTATTTCCAAAATTATTACATGGATAACATAAACCAAAAAATATAGTTTGATACCTGGGAATTGAAGATCTTCTGAAAGGAGGTGTTCTTATGAATCCTTCTTCTTCTTGAGGCCTATCTGTCTGCTGTTGATTCTGAAATCTGAATATTCTCGATGGAGGAGTGTCCCTGTAAGCTTCCTTGTATATCTTCCTATCCCCTTTGATGGTTTCTGCATAGCTTTTTGGATTTGTTTCTTTCTCTGTTGTTTTGGAGCTTGATCCCTTTTCTATCTGATTGTATCCAAGTCTGGACTTGTCAAGATGAGATTTTTGACTGTTGATAATGTCATTCAGAACTTTTGAGCTATTCTGCATATTTTTCTTTTGAATATACTTTCTTAGTGTGGCAATCTCTGCTTCCAAGTTTCCAATAATCTTGTCCTTTTCTTCTAGTTGTTCTTTGAGTGCTTCTTCAATTCTTTTATCTTCTTCTATTTGAACCTTCAATTTTGTGATCATTTGTTCTAGTTATCGAGTGTCCTTTTTCTTGTCTAGTTCTGCTTGTAGTTTCTTGTTTTTCTTCTTTTCTCTTCTAATAAATTGTATGGCACATATTAACTCTTCTCGATAGTCAACTTTTGCCTCTTCAATTTCTTCTTCGAATTCTTCACATTCTTCTTCAGCTTCTTCATATTCTTCTTCAGAGTCTTCTTTGTCAGATTCTTTTACTGCCATGAACATAACTCTTCCTGTCTCACTGTCACTAATTTCATCTTAATCTGATGATGAGATGTCTTCTTTGATGCATAAGCTTTTCTTGAAATATTTATTTGTAGTTCTTTTGCTTTTATATGTGTATTTTCCTTTTGAGTAACCATCATCATTTCTCTTTTTCTTATGAGGACATTTATTAGCAAAATGACTAATACCATCACAATTAAAACAAATTAAAAGAATATTACCTCTATACCTACCATTGGTTCCCTTGTTCAGTCTTTTGACGAAGTTGGCCACTTCTTCATCATCTTCCGAAACGTCGTTGTTATTGCTATATTCTTCTTGTTCCTTTTTAATTTTCTTTGATCTTTTGGATGCTTTGAAGGTTGCTTCTTTTACATTTGGATTTTGTTATTCAGTTCTCATTTAATATTGTGTGAAGATTCCATGAAGTTTGTCCATGCTTATTGAGTTTAGATCCAATCTTTCTTCTAGTGCTGATATCTTAGGGTTGAATCTCATAGGAAGAGATATTAGTACCTTTTGAACAATTACAAATTCTTCAAATTCTTCTCCCAATCCTTTGATTGCATTTATTGTTTCATCGACTCATAAGAAGTAGGTTGCGATATCTTCATATTCCTTCATTTTTAGTTGTTTGAACTGGCCTCTGTAAGTTTGAAGCTTTGTTTCTTTGACTTTTGTATCTCCTTCATTAATATTTCAAATCTTGTCCCAAATCTCTTTAGTGGATTTATAGTGTGCAACTTTGTTGAATACCGTATTACTGAGACCATTCAAAAGTGCATTTTTGGCTTTGGAATTATTCTTACCGAGTTTTACCGCTTTGTCATTTGTTGATGGAACTGTTGGTGCTGTGTATCCATCTACAATTGATTTCCAAACTTGAAATCCCTGTGCATGTACATATGTCTTCATCCTTATGCTCCAAAAGGCATACTTTTGTCCATCAAACTCTGGTATTCCATTTTTTTATAAGTCAATACTCTCCATGATCTACCTTTCAGTGGTTAAACTAATTTTTGAAGGAACCGTCTCTGATACCAATTGTTGGATTACTGAGAGGGGGAGTGAATCAGTAATAGCATAATTATAATCATTTTTCTCCAAATAATCTAAGTGTTATATCAATGTAGAATTATTATCCAATAATGAGAAATAAGAAATGAACAATCACACACATACACAGTACACCGGTGTTTTACGTGGAAACCCAAATCGGGAGAAAACCACAGAATGTTTTTTCTGATATGTCTTGAAGAATTACATTCATTGGAAGCACCAACTTCCTTTTTTTTCCAGCTGCAACTCGAAGGAGGCTTCAACCTCCTAGTTTCTCAGGCTAAAACCTGAGGGAAGCTCCAACTCCCCAATTCTCTAGCTACAACCAGAAGGAGGCTACAACCTCCTATGTTCTCTGGCTACAACCGGAAGGTGGCTACAACCACTTGTCCTTGCCCCATCCAACCACCCTGAAGTAGAAGTACAATGATGGAACCACTGTCAACATGTCATTGTGAGATATATTGTTGTACAATTGTACCAATAAACCTAAACCATTCATCAACCATGCATCAACCTGTACCTCAACCTGTAATCAACCTATACCATAAACAAGTGCATCAACCATACACCAACCTATACCAAACAACCTGTAATCAACCTGTACCATAAACAAGTGCATCCAAACATGTACCAAGTATGTAGCAATCATGTGTCAACTACTCATAAACTATGAATCATCAATATGTACCAACATCATCAAGTATACACCTCATGTATGTGCCAACTGATCAACTACTTGTCTCAACCATGTACCCAACATGTACCTCAACCAAAAGCCCTCATAAATAACATCATCCAAATATGATTTGTAACTTTGTAATAGACCTGGTGTATATTATCACATTCTTGCAAACCTTCCTTAACTTTAATAACAAGAGACTACCATTTTCATCAAACATTTCTTTAGTCTCACATGACTAGTTTTGGATTAGTAAACAACCCTAACTTGAAATAATCATAAATTTGTACCTGTAATGAATAAATATCTGAAACTGATACCCAATATTCTTTAGTGTGTTTTATGCAATTCCTCCAGGTGTCACTACTTGGAACCTCTCAAAAAATGAGTTATAGAAAAAATGACATACCTTACTGAATTCTGCCTTATTCTAGAGAGCGACCTTGTAGATCGTGCCCCGCACGGAATATTTGTTGAATTGATATAAAACTATTACACAACATACTAAAGACTATATTGTAACCAACACATTTTTTATTACTAAATTTGGATCTGTTATGAATAACTTATGACGTTTTTACGCGAAACACCTGTTTTAGACTAGTTTCAGGACTAGCTACAAACCCTATTTTTCACGGAGTATAACTACAAAAATACAACGATCCACAAGATGAATTGGTTACCACAGATACTCAGATATGTTTCCTCAATGGCATAGCAATTTCATAGTCTGAATCATTCTAGAAAAAAAATTATTTAAAAAATGGTGAGATGACCTGTAAATAACATACCTTAGAAAGCATCATCAAAATAATTTACCCTTCCTTGAATTTCGACCTTCTTTTGTTCACTTTCCTCATAAATTAGACTGAGATATCCTTTGGTTACCTTAGAAACCTATAGATATTCAATATTCTCAAGTGTGTATTAAATGAGAGAGCCTTGCCTCTTATTTATACTCTCCAAGTAGCTTCTTTAAAAACATCTTCTAGGTCACTTTGCCCACTTTCCTTATTTTAGGGTTAACCCACTTTTAATTTCTCCATTAAATTTATTATTTAAATAATTTAATTTTTGTTCACTTTGAATCATAGTACACTCATCACTTCAGTTTATTATTTACCTTTTAAACTCTCTTAAACCACTTTGACTACTTTGACCTTTTGGGGCTTCAAGCCAACATATGAGGGTCCTCCAACTTTGTAGGGCCATAACTCTCAAACCGCGAGGACTTATGTGATGTTCCGCATACCACCAGAAATGGCATGACATGTACTATCCATATAGAATATTATTACCTGAAAATATATCAAAACTCATACTATTATTGTTAGGATATTTAGACACTTAGGAGTTAGTTAAGATCTACTTGGTCTAATATGTCGTTAGGTAAAAGTGTGTTTCTTAGTGTATTTATTTAGTATGCATTAGTATGCATTTGTAGTTAGGAAATCCAACGGTCACGATATGTTCCTGACATAGAGTGATCCGATGGTTCATACTCTCCTCGATCTTAAGGGCCATTGATCCATGGCTTAACACCCGATTGGTCCATGATCTCTATTTAAAGAGCATGGAGGGTCATTTGTTGATGATCGATTATGAGAAGCTCTCTTGTAAAATCTCTCTGTAATATTTTTCTTTGCATTAATAAATTGCTCCAAGTGGTCGCGTTGGTTGGGGCCGTGGATGTTTCCCAGTAGGGGTTTTACCACGTGAAAACATCGGTGTGTTGATCTTTGATCTAGTTATGTGAGTGGTTACTGAAGGTGTTCGTACTCTGTTGGAATACCTATGTTGTCAAACATGGTATCAGAGCCTATTTGAAGACCTGCTCCTGTTGTAGATCGAGATCGTGAAGCCGAGTTGTCTCATCTCCATTTTATGGAATTTTCGTACATTTCTGGGCTGAGAGGACTGTTCCATTATGTCTGGAGCACTCGTTTTATTTAGGAACAATTTCTGTTTCACTCAAAAATGTTTCCGTTTTCCCAAGATATGGCCATTACAGTCAGATCCGGAGGTATAAAGCCTGAATACGCATTTTTTAAATTTCTGCAAAGTTTTATTTTGATTTTATTTCAGTTCGTATTTTTTATTTCCAGGTTGCTACTCTTTTAGATCTACGTATGTTCTTTGCCTTGCGCCCTTTGCGATCTCTGCCAATCAGAAATAGACAGGAAAATGTGCATTTTTCGGATAAGCTAACTGAGATCTGACTCTTGTTGTCATTGAGAAGCAAAAACAATTTCTTGTGTGAAATTCATTTTTGTTTAGCATGCTCTCCAAGGCCATCTTCAACAACAACAACAACAACAATTCTCCTTCTGAACATTACAATATGTTTTTCTAGACCATTTGGTTAAAACTTTCCTTATTAAGTAAGAGGTCTTGAGTTCAATTCTCTCTTTTGTTACTTTTTTTGAAAAAGTTTATGCTAAAAATTGTAAAGTGCATTTCACTTCAAGTATAAAAGTGAATCACTATAAGTAGCTTTATATTTTATTTTAGAGTTATTTATTTTGCATGTAACTTTTCTTTTATAAGGTAAATTCATTGTAAAAGTGATCCCCACTTCTCTTTATAAAAGTGGGT
>JASDQU010750861.1:23781-33906 GCA_032191745.1 Picea mariana
TACTTGTATCAGAATCACTCCGAGATCCGAGTTTATGGGTGCAAGCTGACACCATTCAAGCTTCCGAGATACATACCAGTAAGGATTTTCGCTTTGGAATACATTAGACAAATTATGAATTCTGATGATATTCACTTTGTCTCTCTCAAAAAGAAGCAACAATTGCGGATTAAAGGGCAGATAGGCTCTTTCATTTGCAATAACAAAGGCGCAGGTGATGAAGCAGACAGACTCTCAAGGGAAATGAAATTCATGACAAGCTTCACCTGGCATTATGATCTGTATGGCATCATTTCCAAGATGAAAGTCAACAATACGAATGCTCCATATGTGCATGAGCCCAGGCCTGAAATCGAAAAATTTGCTAATCAAGTGGAATGGGATTCTGATACGTTGGTGGACGCAGAACCAACTGTCGGGACAGAAAAACAGGTAGCCTCCACCAGCGCGCCTCCCACTACCACACCTCAGAATCCCAAGGAAAAGAGGCCTTGGCAAGAATCATCCTCTCCGGTAATAGAGGTGTCTTCAGAGGAATTCAATATGCAAGCCAAAAAGCCAAAGACTGTTCCGACGGCAGGCACGACAGTGGAGCAAGAGACCACAACCACCACAGTGGCTTCCCCAGGGGTCAAGCCCATAGTTCTACCTTTCAGTTCGAGTCAACACAAGGAGATAGAAAAAGCATTGAAAACCACAGACTCTCCCTTAGATAATCCACCAAGCAAGACCGAGCCCAAATTGGGCATTTTTGAAAAATACGACTTAATCAAAAAGAGGAACCAGACCTTGACCAGCAGCGCCTATGCCCAATTTCAGAAGTAGTCAGCCACAGCTCAACATAGGCTCCTTTCGACGTTCGATACAGAGAAAGGGAGGATGCATATGGCCTATCTCCATGCACAAGTGCCAGATCCTAAAGTAATATCCGATTACAAAAGGGTCACAGTCGAGTTCCAGGCCAAGGATGTGCACCCAGCAGATCAGATGGATCTGCACAAGAAAACTGGGGAGAGGGTTTTCCACACTCTGGCCCATGCTACAGCTTCTGCTTCAAGATATCGAACAACGTTGAGCAATGCCCAGACCCAATTGAAGATGGAGAAAATATCCTCTTTTGCGAAGGACAACAAAATCAAGACATTGGAGGAATTGGTCCTCAAAATCGGATATGACCCTGCTAACATCAAGGTCGCCGAGGAAATGATAAAAAAGAAAAATGCTGACATCATCTCCTTGAGGAAGCAGCTGAAGCTCCCTCCAACGGAGGACCCACAAACAAAAGAGATAGCCGAAAGAGAAGGAGAAAAAGATGAAATGATGAGATTACTCATGGAACAAAATGCTCAGTTGAGGGAGATGGAGGCCGAGATGGAAAAACTATTAAAGGAGAGAGAGCAGACAAAGACAGTGGAGGCCATCCCCTTAAGTGCCATTCCCATTGCAGGATTAAGTAGTTCCATCCACAACAACAGTGCAGGTACCAAAAGGCACCATAGACCTGGCCAAGTCTATGGAAAGAATGAATTTGCAGGAGTCTGAAATTGGTAGACTTAAGAAATAAGTGGAAAATCTCCAAGAGTTGAAGGCTTCTTTCCAGACAAGTCTAGCCAAGGAGAAGCAGGTGAATGAGCAAATCAGGAAAGAACTACAACAGCTCGAAAAGCAGACAATGGCAGGAAAAACCTTGGCAGAGGTTAAAGAACTTGTGTGGACTGATATTTCTAAGTCCATAAACGAAATCTGGCCGATGGTTCAAATTATGTTTGAAGAAAATGAATTGCTTGAGAGAAGCAAACAGGCAGTGGAAAAAATCAAAATGGAGCTGGGAAACATGCCTGCACAAGCCAATGAAATCATAACGTTCCTCAAATCAAAGACTAGGGAGGAACTAGAAGAATTTAAGATCGAGGACAGGACTGAAACTATATTGGAGGTGAAACGAGTTCTGACCAAGAAAGGCCTCATGCTTCAGCTTGAGGAGAAAATCCAAGTTATGGATCAAGGAGTGCAAAGGTTTTTCCACAAGATAGACGCTTTGCATAGGAAAGACTTGCCTGGTATGAAAGTCATCAATGATAAATTAATGACACTCCCTGACTACAAGAAAAGGTTGACAGAAATATCTAACGACAGCTCAAAGTTCGCAGGGATACAAGGGAGTATCATAGGTAAAGCTTTCATGGAGGCACTGCATTTGGATATGGAGATCTAGCATGAAATTAAGCACATTTTCGTCATCAAGCCTACATTCGCTAAGTACACAGACATGGACGAAGTGTACAGGAGGTTGCTCAAAGTGACAGTGCCAGGTCATATCCGATGGGAAGAATTGTGCGATCTACTAGATTAGTAGATGAGCTGTCATTTCTAGTTAGCTGTCCTGTCATGCAGAGGTTGTGGAGGCACCTTGCCAACAGCCTACCCAGAAGTTCAGCCAACAGTTGTGATGAGTCACCAAACAGTTTTTGATTAGTTGATTTAGTTATGCTAATAATAGTATGGGCACATCCTGATCAGTTATGACAGGAACCTTTGTAGTTTGACTTATAAATACTTCTTTTTCCAATGTATTGAGGGTTGCTGTTGTTTTTCACACCCGATTGTTATCGAGCTGTAACATTTTTGACGAGATCCACCATTAATAAAGAAGAGGCTTTTTACAGGATTCTTGCGCATGTTTCACTGGTGATGTGATTTTCTTAGTTAAATGTTTTCTTGCTATGTGATCATCTTGTTTTTCTAGAACTAATCTGTACGAATAGCGTTACATTGCAGGATTTATCCCTGATAGCCTGTTTCCGATTCTATAGATTTTAATGTTCATCTTCTAAATATCTTTAGTTAAGAGATTCTTAAGTGCTTGTTAATTGGAGTTATTTTCCTTATCTTTTCTTCTACTCATCACTTAAATTATTAAAGATCCAGTGAACTTGTTATCTCGCCTTGTGAAAGATTTATTCAGCGTTTCTGGTTGCATCTCAGATTTTATTAAGTACAAACCCCATAGCCCAATGGATGTGTAATTTGTCTCAACCAACTCTAAAAACCTATTACAACAAAACAAAACTCATGCCTTTACCTAGCCTAATATCTTTCAAACAAAGCTAAATCTTATAGAGAGATCCCTCTCTGAAGCTGGAAGGGCTAGATCCCAGCTTTAAAAGTGGTTGGTTAAGGTTACCTTGGTAATTTTCTTCTTTTTCAACCTCTTGGAAATTTACCGAGTGCTAACATAAATGGCGACCATACTGGGGAAGAACTAAAACTGACAATCTCACGACTTCTTTCCCCTAAAGAAAGTTTGATTTTGAGAAGAAAGTGATATCTAGAGGTTGATTAACTCTGTATATATCACTTCCAGTATTTTTCTGGTGCCTTTGTCCCTCTATGAATGTCCCTGCAGCAAGATAACCAAACATCGAGCCTGGACTAGCGAATCAAACGCACACTGCGTCAAACCTATTTGAGTTAATCCTCCGAACGGCCAATAACCGGGAAGAGCTCGAACGTTCGTGGGCGGCTATTGAACGTGACATAATTATTCAGGAACAATTGGAAGCTAGGCGACGTCAACGTAGGAACCTTCCCTAGTTCGCTTTCAACGATAAAATACAATAATATATATATATATATATATATATATATAATCCCAAAAAAGAGTTCTAGCTCCTAAGAAGGTCCACACTCGATCTCATCCAGATCCAGAACCCTCATTAGTGGTAGATAATCCCGAGCGATTGTTGAAACTAAAGACCTTAGTCACCTGCTCAGCAAGTCATTCTCTTCTCCACAGGTCTCCTTCTTCTTCCGGAAAACTGACTGTCTCTCAAAACCCTGATCTGGATCTTATTGCGCCACAAAACCTTGGTAGAACACGGTCTAAAACCTTTGCTTCTAAGCTCGTTTTTGATCCAACATTGTTGCAACCCTGAACCCTCGAAGCCTTGTCTCCCACGACTAAGCTACGAATTAATACCTCCGCACCACACAACCCTTCATCACCCTCGTCTTTAGTCCCTACCCCTCCTGCCACCCAGGCCATCTTACCACCTCCTCCGCCCATCATGGCAGCTCGTTATGCTCCTTTGGTGCTGGCCGCACCACTGCATGCCATGCCCCAAGACTACCAGACTAGACTTCCACAGTTCGATGCGACTGGACCTTTAAACGCACAGCAACATGTGGATAAAATGAATGACTACTTAGATTTACAAGAAGTTGACGAAGTCGATGTTCAGATGAGGCTTTTCACCCAGATTCTGACAGGGGACGTGAAGAAATGGTTCAAATCTTTACCTGCCGCATCACTCCCTGACCTTGTCGCGTTCCAAAGAAGTTTTCTGGATAGATGGGGGATAAAGAAAAACCCTCTTCAAATTCTGTCAGAATACGAGAACATAAAAAGAAATCAAGGTGAAACTGTCCAAGATTACTGTACCCATTTCAGCAATTTGTATAATGCGATCCCAACTGAAATTAAACCTCCCCCGGGTTTGGCATTAATTAAATTTCCTGATGGATTTGATGCCGACATGTCTTATCAATTAAGAGAAAGAGATGCTGCCATCCTTGAAGACATGCAGAAAATTGCTATTAGTGTGGAAGCTAATCTGTTGGCTAAACGGGCACGTCAAAGGACAGAAAGGAGAGTCACGATCAAAGAAGAGCCTTCTACTTCCAACACTGACTCCAAATTAGATTCTGTGGTCAGAAACTTGGAACTATTAATGGAAAGAACAAGTATTTCAGACATAAATCCTCCAAGGGACAACGCACCTGCTCCCCAGATTCGAAATCCCAATTTTAGAAGAAACCCTCCTCAAATCAGGCAAAGAGATCAGAGAGATCCCAGAGACCAAAGAGATCAGAGGGATCCCAGGGATCAACCGATTAGGCCCCCTCTACAGGAAAACTATGTCGATGATGGGGGGGAAATAATTGAAGAATTGGAAGACACTCATATCAACCTCATGGGAATTCACGACAATGAGACCATTTTCCTTACTCAAGAAGAGCAGGAACTTTTTCTGTTAAATTAGACAAAGGTGAGTGAGGAGACTGAGGATGCAGGGCAACAGGCCTTTGAAAATGCTATTTTGGAGGTGCATCGTCAATACAATCTGCAGAATAAGAAGGCAGAAGGAAATTCTTCAAAAAAGACGACCGAAGCGCAGAAGGTAGCCAAGAATGAAAAAGCTCCCGAGAAGACCACGGCCAGAAAGTCTTCTGAGAAAGGTAAAACTGATCCTCCGGTGAAGAAAAACATCACCATACTGAAAAGACCAGCTCAGCCCGAAGCCTCATCTGTTACCCCACCTAGTACTTCTGAGTGAAAGAACATGGTGGACCAACCAGAATCAGTGAACCAGACCAGAACCCCGGTGCCATTTAGCCTGGAGGCAGAACTAGCCAAAATTAAAATTCCTATCCCACTAACTGAGTTGATATGCAGAGGCGATTATCGTTCACAGGTACTAAAAACATTGGCCATTGAACCTGACATAGGTACCAACGCCTTGACTATTGGGTCAATGACTCATTCGGACACTGTGAATCTTGCTGACGACCACCCCGAACTTCTCTTCGGACCTGAAGTGAATGGCCGGGATGATACCGGAGATGTAGCTCCCTTTTACATCAGTATGAACATACACGATTTAATATTGTATAATGCCATGTTGGATTCCAGTGCCTCACATAATTTGATGCCCAAAGCAGTAATGGAAAAACTGGGATTGGAAGTCACTAGGCCTTACAAAGACTTACACTCGTTTGACTCTAGCAAAGTCAAATGTATTGGTTTGATTAAGGACCTCTGCATCACTCTGGTTTAGATCCCTTCGAAAAGTATGGTAATGGACGTGGTAGTAGCAGACATCCCACCAAATTATGGAATGTTACTGTCCTGGTCTTGTGGAGCTAAGTTGAAAGGAACTTTGCAGCTGGATATGTTTTACGCCACTATCCCAGTGTTCGGACAACAAAGGAGGTTATACAGAGAAACCCTGATGAAGTATATGGTCAGCAGTCAAGAGAAACCTCATAATTACCCCCTTTACTCTACCCATTCAGATTTAGATTCGTTCATCTTATACAATGATGGTGCTACCGAAGAGCAGGATGATGAGCTAATAGAAAAAGTAGCTAGTCGAGATGAAGGTCCAGAAACCGGTGACGCAACAAAGATAGAAAATGAAATCACGGAAGATTTTCTTGCCGATTTCTGGAGTATGGATTTCGATGGAGCTGTGAGTAAAGAAGGGGCAGGAGCTGGTGTCTGGTTGCATAATCATCGAAAAAGGTATTTCGAAAATCACTCTTACAAGTTAAATTTCCACTGCACTAACAACGTCGCTGAGTATGAAGCTTTGATGCTCAGTCTGAAACTTTTGAAAAAAGTTGGTGCTAAGAAAATAATGGTAAGGGGTGATTCTGAATTGATTATTAAGAAAATTAAAGGTGAATATGTTGGTAAACACCCGCGCCTTAGAGCCTACAGGAATGCAGCTCTCGATGCGTTGAAGTGTTTTAACGAGGTTGACTTGCAGGTAATGCCGAGAGGACAGAATATTCTGGCTGACGGATTAGCTACGTCAGCCGCCTCCTGCAAGATTCCTTTCTTCCAAACCCGACCATACACTGTTGAGGTTAAATGCAGACCTACAGTCCCCGATAATATCAGGTACTGGCAAGTGTTTGGAAACGACGATCATATAGAGGATTTTCTGCAATGCAAGAAAGATTTTGAATGTACAAACATAGATCTAGAAAATGAAAACGAGAATGTAAATAACTCTGAATTAGAGATAGATAGTGTTAACATTGTAAATACAGTAGATTCAGGAGAGTTAGGGGATGACGAAGTGGACGCCGATGTTTTACAACTGAAAAACAATGTCTTACCTAGGGGCCTTGTCCCTTTAGAAGATCTGTTTGACAG
Organism: Picea mariana; assembly: GCA_032191745.1. Lineage (NCBI taxonomy): Eukaryota > Viridiplantae > Streptophyta > Pinopsida > Pinales > Pinaceae > Picea > Picea mariana. Next base: position 30,725 of record JASDQU010750861.1, read on the forward strand.
TGATGATGTAGCTAAGAAACCAAAATTAGAGGCTCATGGGCAAGAGGTAGAGGACTGTAATATAGGAACTGATGAGAAGCCTAGGATGGTCAAACTATCCAAATCTCTACCCCCAGAACAGAAGCTTAAGTACATGGGACTATTCAAACAATATTCAGACGTTTTTGCCTGGGGCTATGAAGATTTGAAATCCTACGACACCAGCATTATACAACATAGGATTCCCATCAAGGAAGACCATAAACCATTTAGACAGAAGCTTAGAAGGATAAATCCTAAATTTCTTCCCTTGATAGAAAAGGAGATCAAGAAAATGTATAATGCCAAGATCATAGTCCCACTACGTTTCTCGAAGTGGGTTTCTAATTTAGTCCCCACCCGCAAGAAAACCGGTGAAATCAGACTCTGCATAGATTTCATAAATCTGAACAAAGCATCCTTGAAGGATAATTACCCCTTGATTAATATGGATCACCTCCTGCAAAGTGTGGTCGGGTCCAGTCGAATTTCCCTGTTAGATGGCTTCTCAGGCTACAACCAGGTCTTAGTTCACCCAGACGATCAAGAAAAGACCGCTTTCACCACCCCATGGGGCACTTTCATGTACGTGAAGATGCCCTTTGGTCTGATGAACGCAGGGGCCACCTTCTAGAGGGAAATGGACATTGCCTTCGTGGAGGAGTCAGTAAAGTTTATTGTCGTTTATCTAGATGACGTGACCGTGTTTTCCCAATCCGATGATGAACACCTGCGGCACCTTAGACGAGTTTTTGAAAAATGTAGAAGGTTCGGGATTTCATTAAATCCCAAGAAATGTCTTTTTGGGTTAGAAGAGGGAAAGTTGTTGGGACATATCATCTCTAAAGAAGGAATCAGAATTGATCCCAGTAGGATAGAGGCTATACTAAAGATAGAACACCCCAAAAACCTTAAAGAACTACAGTCCTTTATAGGGAAAATTAACTTTCTTCGAAGATTCATCCCTAATCTGGCTGAACTCCTCCGAAACATTACCAATATGCTAAAAAAGGACGCTAAGGTAAAATGGGACTTAGTGTCCAGACAATCCTTCGAACATGTCAAACGATCTCTCACAGAGGCCCCGGTTCTGATTAGCCCCGATTTCACCAAAGATTTCTATCTTTTCTCTTTTGCCTCGGAACATACAATAGCCGCTGTATTATTGCAGAAGAACAGTGAAGGGTACGAACAACCCATAGCTTTCTTCAACAAAGCTCTAAGAGATGTTGCACTGAACTATAATATTATGTAGAAACAAGCTTTTGCTTTGGTAAAGGCTATAAAGGACTTCAGGGTCTATATTCTTCATTCACACGTCATAGCATACGTTCCAAACACAGTGGTGAAAGACATCCTGATATAAGACAACCCTGATGGAAGAAGGGGAAAGTGGATTGCAGTTATTCTAGAATACGACATAGAAATTAAGCCCACAAAACTGATCAAAGGCCAAGGCCTCGCTAAACTGATGGCTAAATCTAACCTTCAGGTTCTTCACATTAATTTTCTAGACGTGACAGGTGAAAAGGGTGAGATGGCGACTCCAAACGTTAAAGAGGTTTTTCTAAATTCTTCATGGTATGCAGACCTTATTTTTGTTTTACAAAATTTACAAGCTCCCCCTGGTTTAACTAAAACTAAAGCTAGATTTTTAAAGTTGAAAGCGTTGAAATTCTGTATTCTAGAAGGAAATTTGTATTGGAAAGACCCTGCAGGTATTCTTTTAAATTGCTTGCTCAAAGATGAAGTTGACAAAGTGTTGCAGGAGTTCCATGCAGGTGAATGTGGTGGCCATATGAACTGGAAAGCTACAACTAACAAAATACTTAGAGCTGGTTTTTACTGGCCCACCCTGTTCGCTGACGTGCATCAGAAAGTAACAACATGTCACCAATGCCAGCTGTTTGGGGGTAAAAGGAAGCTTCTTACTCTACCGCTCAAACCAATTTCAGTTGAGGCTCCGTTCCAGCAATGGGGACTCGACTTCATTGGAGAGATACACCCTCCATCTTCAGGCCAACATAAGTGGATTCTCACTACCACTGATTACTTCACCAAATGGATCGAGGTTGTACCAAGCAAGCAAGCCACTGACGCTATTATTATTAAATTTCTTGAAAATAATATTTTATCCCGTTTTGGTTGTCCTAGGAAGATCATTACTGACAATGCAGCCGCCTTTCGGTCGAAGAAGCTTATTGATTTTTGCAATCGTTACCACATTGTCTTGGGACATTCCACAGCCTACTACCCTCAGGGGAATGGGTTGGAGGAATCCTCGAACAAGACCTTAGTAAACATCATCAAGAAAACATTGCAAGAGAATAAAAAATCATGGCACGACAAGCTGGTATTTGCTTTATGGGCAGATAGACTCACCACCAAAAGGTCAATTGGTATGTCACCATACCAGCTGGTATATGGCACAGAGGCTATCTTCCCAACTTCGTTAGGATTCCTTGTCATGAAGTTACTTCAATAGATGCAAGCTGAACCAAATGACTCCCAGAGACGAATCAATCAAATGATTCATTTGCATCAGAATAGAGAGGACGTTTTCAACAAAACATAGGTCATCCATGAGAACATTAAGAAGATCTTTGACAAACGAACCAAAGAGGATGATTTCGAGCTGGGAGACCTGGTGCTAAGATGGGATGCCAGGAACGAGGACAAGGGAAAGCATGGGAAATTTGATCATCTTTGGACAGGACCCTACATGATCCAGGCTTTCAGAGGAAACAATGCCTTTTTACTGAACAATGCCGATGGGTCAAATCTTCCAGGAGCACCTGTGAATGGCAGAATGCTGAAGCATTATTTCCCCCCCCCAGTAAAGTTTTGAAGAAGCCACTCTCCATTGTACATACCGCTTGAATTTTTAGTATTTACTTGCCTTTTCCTGATGGAGGATGGAAGTCAGGTTGTTAAAGCCCGAAGAGAAGGCCCTAAGCTGCTGATCACAGTCCTTCAATACCATTCTTAGTATTCGACCAATAAAGATTACCAGATAGATTGGTTCAGAATGACAAAAAAACTGGATTCTTGACACTTAACAGGGCAAGTGCCATCCCCACGTGGAGCCACCTGTTATCACCCCATAAATTATGGGAATCAGTTGATGACTTGGATATTATCTATATCTGGTGATTTGGTTGACA
>JASDQU010750862.1:8374-20373 GCA_032191745.1 Picea mariana
GGTGCACTGAATTAGGGTGCATCTGGATATCTTCTTCTTGCATGAGATACTCCATCACAAGGTGTCGGATCGAAGATTTAGGGTTTCTGCAATTGCTTCTGCTAGTAACCCTAGCTGCAGTGTTTTTGGAAGCTGCTCCTGCTAGTAACCCTAGCGGCAGTTCCTCAACGAGCTCAATATCTAGTGGCTATGCTTCCTTCCAGCATTTTAGGTTGACTGAAGGGGGTGTGGGCCCATAACCTGTTAGAATATAGAAGATTGTGCTCGTTTTACCATTGACGATACTCTCGTCACCCAACCACAGGCTGAAGCCACCCTCCGAGCACCTTGACCTTGACAGAGAAGAGAATCCTGGTAGCAATCCAATNAAATTGGCGCCCTGTATTTATAGTAGTCTGGGTAGTTTAACTGGGGCCGACTTCTCTTTCTGGGTATTAATAAATTCATATTAAATATATTTCTGCAGCCGACAACTTGTCTAGGGTTTCCTTCACTTCTTTGCTTCCTTCCGGAGTATTCTAATCTCGTCATAGGTCACAATAGATGTTCATACCTCTCGAAGCTACCATAATATTAACAATAATATGATGATGATGGTTAATATCTAGACCAATTGGTCTATCGGACCTTAAGAAGGAAGAGATTACTTCGATTTCTTTAAAATTGTATTTCTGTGCTAAAAAAATATTGAGAGAAGCGTTCCAAGATCACCATAGTTTTGATGACTTGGGAGGTTATGAAGGTCTATATTACGTAAAATATTTTTAAATTGGGATTTCATTTAGTCAAGGCAATCTAAGAGGATGTGTTTTTCATTTTCAACCCTCAGTGTCACAAATATGACACATTCTTCCATCCCATGGTGTTTTGGGAATTGTCCAATGCCCAGTTCCACTATGTAGCCCGTGAAAGTTTGTTCTTATTTTAGTAATGTTGATTTTCTACTCAACACTTCTCAAAATTGAGAGGTACTTTTGATCTTCTAAATTAGGGTTGACCACCTCCTTGTAGTATCTTAGTTTCCTTTTATCCTCTAATTCTTTCTCACACCACATATTCTCCTTAAATTTAGAAGTGATAATATTTGTAATATCATGATGTCTTCTTGTATTCCTTAATGATTTAGCCATATTAATTATATACTATATATATTTAATGGTTAAGTATATTAAATAAATACTATAGTCATAATATAATATGAATTAATAACTATATTAAAATAATACTTTACATGTTTATATAATATAGATAAATATTTATTTCTTATCCTGTAATTATAAATGTGAATGTCGTTAATATATTAGAAGTTATATTTATTATATTATAATACAAATGTGAATGTGAAAAACATATTAAATGATATATATTTTTATATTATTTATATTATAATATAAATGTGAATCTAATAAAAATATTAGAGAACATATTTATTACAGTTTATTATATCATAATAAACCTGTGAATTTAGAAAATGTATTAAATGATATTTATAGTATGAATTAAAGATGGAAAAATCAATGCATATTACAAATTAATATTATGAATTAATGTTATATAATACTTAATTAAATTAACAAGTAAATTATAATAACTATCAACTATATAATACAATATTAATATATAATAATATTATAATAACAATACACTATTTTACAAATTAATACTATGAATTAATTTTATATAATACTTAATTAAATTAACAAGTAAATTATAACATATTATTATATAATAATATTATAATAACAATACATTATTTTACAAATTAATACTATGAATTAATGTTATATAATACTTAATTAAATTAACAAGTAAATTATAACTTTTATAACCATATTTATATAGTATATAATAATTATATAATATATCAAAATATCAACTATATAATACAATATTATTATGTAATAATATTATAATAACAATACACTATTTTGATATTGATAAGATATTATAATAACAATACACTATTTTGCAAATTAATACTATGAATTAATGTTATATAATACTTAATTAAATTAACAAGTAAATTATAACTTTTGTAACCATATTTATATAGTATATAATAATTATCTAATATATCAAACTATCAACTATATAATACAATATTATTATGTAATAATATTATAATAATAATACATTATTTTGATATCGATAAGTGTGTTATTGATATATAATAATAATGAAAATATAATAAATAATTGATAATATATCATATAATATATAACAAAAGTATTAGTAATATAAAATATTTTATATTAAGTATTTCAAAGATATTAAATATATTATGAGATGATTTCATGAAGATCTTAACTAAGTTGAGGTGTACATATCGTTAAATATTGTTAACTAGAAACATGACACATAATCATTCTTGACTTTTATATGTCCAACTCCAAGATTATCATTTACTCAATTTTTTGAAATTTTATTGGTTATTGAATTTCCAATTCAACAAACATGTTTTTTATTATAAGGTTTGTTTTTGGAGAAATTTTTCTCTAACGATAAGTAAATTTAACTTGATGACAAATTTGGAATGAAGGCATTTCAATATTCTAGAAGATACTTGCATTTCTTGTTAACCATATTGCTTAAAATATCACTAGAGACTCTATCATCATTAAGTAGGGGTTCCTAAAACCAATGCTACATGCATACTAATAATGTGTCATCCTTCCAATTCCTTTGACGTCTAATTAAAGAAATAACTTTGGCCCAAACTTCTTTAACCTAAGGACATGTAACTAGTAGATGGTTAATAGTTTCCTCATCTTGTTTACACAAAGAACAACTATTAAGTCCTTGCTATGCTCGTCTTTGCAAGACATCTGAAGTTGAAATTTTGTTAGCTAAAGCTAGTCACGTAAACATTTATGATTTTAGTTGAGCTTTTACCTTCCAAATTAGCTTCCACCACCCTCTTTCTTCTCCATTTTCCATATGAAACATTGCCTTATAACCTATCTTAGCTTAATATTGTCTCGACACCATATTTCTTGGTTGTACCAATGCATATTCCTCATTACTAAGTCTAATTTCACTCTACTTAACTTTTGAATTAAAGCATTCCAAACTATAACATCATCACCCTCTAGGCTAAGTACACTAGACTCTTTCCAACCTTACCTCCATAATGCAGTAGATTGGTGATTTGCTACATCTAGTAAATTAAAAATACCTCACAACTAGGGGATGCTACAACTTATATTGAGAAAGTCACTAATTACTTACATAGATTGTCAAAGGGTTAATCCCTAATCTTACTTTGCACCATCCATGATCCTCCAAACTAACCAATTTTAAAACAAAAAACATGATAACACTAAAACTTTTCAAATTATTAATACATTAATAATTATTTTGTTAAAAGACAAGTACATTATAGCACTAATAAAAAAAAATTAATATATCCTTAAATAATTACCTTTTTCATAAACTATTAAAGTTTAAGAATTTCCAACTTTTTTGTCACCAATTTTTTTAAACGGGTGAATATCTTTGAAAGTACACCCCTCATCTTTTAGCTTGGGTATCCTTCACCATTTGCCTAGTGAAAAACCTTCCCAATCTTTATTACCTATGTATAGTTTAGATTCAATGTTTCCATGTTAATACTCTTCACGAATTCTCAAAACGAAGATCGTATTATAATTGGGCTCTTTGTATCAATAAAGTTCACTTTGACCCAATATTTGTGGTTGGAAATATTGGTGGGCTCTCAATGTTATGACCTTTAATAAATTCAATAGATTTTTTACGATAAAGTTCTTCACATATAAATAACATGAATAAAGCTATTATATTATCTTAAACAATCACTTATATATGCGTATTAAGATGACATAGTTATCCATATATTAATAATAATATTAATAACCACTTATTCATCTATCTCAATATTAAATTTGAACAAGACTTCCTCATCAGCGTAGTTTTGGTCAATAGATTAACGAGTAGGCCAAACGGAAAATGAGAGTGATAATTAATAATTTTATAAATTAATTAATACAATTTAAAATAAATATTATTAAATTGTTTGGGGTTTGATTATTTTTCCAAAAATCTTTAGAACTTGAATTTGGGATTTAGACTTCTTCATTAACATAGTTTTGGTCTATGAATAGGCAAAATGAAAAATGAAAGTGATAAGTATCTCAATATTAAATTTTATTAAATTTTAAATTTGAGTAATATTTCTTTATTAGTATATTTATGAGTAAGTCAAATCGAAAATGAAAGTAATAATTAATAGTTTTATAAATTAACTAATAAAATTTAAAATAAATATTATTAAATTGTTTTGGGTTTTATAATTTTTTCAAAGATCTTTAGAGTTTCAATTTGAAATTTATGATAAGCATGTTCATTATTGATAATATTTTACATAAAGTTGAAGTAATTTTAAATGAATATTAGTAAAAAGATTTAACAAATTATTTCATGTTTTTATTGATTTGTGTAGGATTAGGAGTTTTATCTACTAATTTCATGTTTTTATTGATTTGTGTAGGATTAGGAGTTTTATCTACTAGACAACTTTACACAATATAAATTTTATATTTAAATTTACTCTAAGATTATGTAGAGATGAAATTGTCAAATCTCATTAGTGTGATTGGTTTTGAAGGGTTTCGTTTGTAGGGAGATTTAGGTTAGAAACCCATTGTAGTTAAGAGGAGACACCTAAAAAATCCATCTAGCTATAGGTTGGTGTGGCCCAGGTTGGGTGCAATCCCTGGGTGATTTTGACGATTTAGATGCCTCTGGGTCGTGGTTTCTTAGCCAAAGGCTAGTCTCGCAAGTCATGGACACGCTAGCAAACAAAAAAAATGTAAAGATGAAATTGTGGCTCTAACAACATTATAGTGACACAATTTTTCGCCATCAGATAATCAAGAACTAACTTAACATTTATGTACATCATTTTTTTTAGGCATATATAATTATGTTTCCATTCATGTTCAACAATCAATGTAAATCAACTTGTTTAAGAAACAACTTTATTTTAGGAAATTAATTTATCATTTCTCTATATAGTGTCCTACTTTCCCTCCACTAGAAGCTAGGCGCTATCTATCTATTTACCTCTGAACTATATTTGGATTCATGTTCACCTATTAGCTTCCGTTTAGCTATTTATGTATCAATTTCACTTTAAGAAACAAAAGTAATTATTTCTTATTCATGCTATAAAATTAAAATGGAACATAAAACATGGTTTCTCATTGTGTTGAAGATGACCTCTAATTTACATTCTCTCGATGTAGCTTCCTCTGTGGGAAAATGTATGCTAGATGATCACTTTCCTCTCAACCATTGTACCTCAAGTTCCAAGGTACCCCTATGTAGGGGTTCTATGTCATCACTCTTATCACAAGATAAACACTTAGATCCATTTCTATGTTGCAATGAGACCCACAACCTTCTTTCTATACGAAGATCTAAACAATAATATCCTTTCCTTATAGGTATTTCCTAGCCTAACCTCTATAGAATGTGGATACTTTCCTACCCTTAGAGTCATTTTGCTAGAATTAAGATGATCCCCCCTATGCTTGATCCGGCCTCCATTTATATCCCATGAGGAGGATCTTATCTAAAAACATTTTAAATAATATTAACAATTTTTCATAAGGAGATATATGTACCCCATTTCCCCCCTTTTACAGTCACCTTTATGCATATATTCCAAGTGTCATTTAACATTGATGGTTCTTTTACAAATGTACATATTTTCACTACAAGTGTCCTCTCACTTGCATGCTTTCCAAGTGCCCCTTTCATATTTTCCAAGTGTCATCTTTAGCATGCATGGATGCCAAATGTTATTATCACACTTTTCAAGTTTCTCTTGAAGTGCCATATTATCACAACATGTGTCTCATTGTAATTCCAACAAGTGTCAGTATCGAAGGTACATCTTAACTCATGTGCCTTTTATTAGGTTGCATATTCCCCTAACATGCCTTTTTATCCATCCAATTAATTAATACCATTGCATGTATCATACTCACCTCCCCTTTGAGGTCCCCAAGTATACCATTTATGTCAACAACATCTAGAGAAAATGGAGGCATGTACATAATCGTTTTTTTACAAGTAAAAAACAGGAATGAGTCATTAAAGGAGTTTCACCTACCCATCTAGGATAATTCTCAACATAGAATCCCTTCGTACTTGCAAGCATTTTTTCACATAGTATTATTTATACAATTAAGTGGCTCCCATCATCTGACCATGTCAGTGTGGGACCCAATGGTACCTACATGAAAATTCACATACTTTAGTATGAATCAAATTAATATAAAATCACACATTGACCATACTAGCACCACGAACTACACAAAACAAACACATATGTGCAATAAGCACCACATGTACATGCTTTCCACTACTTGCACCATCTAGATGGAATACTCGATTATTACACCATAAGTGACATTCATACCACATTTCACTACAAATACTACAGGTGCTACATTTACATAGACTAAAAATTACACCTTTTGTGCCACATATGTGTTATGAAAGCATGATGAGTAGTCAACTCCTATCATGTAGCATCCAATTGGAATGTGCAAGAAGGTGACTAACCTTCTTGCTAATGCTCGACCATATGTGATTGCCAAACTCTATATATGTATACACTAGCCATGATGACAATACAACATGAAGGTGTGGCAGTACAATGGTTTGACTATCAAACTTGACATTACTACCCTAACATATAAACTATAGGGTAAGGATGAGAGAATGCAATGAGTTTTTTGGAAATGTCAAATTTTCATAATTTTTGGGTAGGGTTTCAAGATGAATTTCACTCCTTTTTATAGCCCCTCTTCATCTAAGGGATTTTTTTGGGAACAAGTAGATGATTATGGACAAATGTAAATTACTTTGGTGTACAGTTCAATTGGTTGCAATTGATATTATGTGAAAACCTCGTTGTAAAGTTATGTTCAATGACGATCCTCACTCACTTAAGTGGAATTTAGGAGCTTTGAGCAAGCATTGGACTTGTTATTGAAATTTGACTTTGGTGTATTTGTCATAATATTGAATCTCTCTCTCCTTGTGAGACCAAACTCGTATACTAGCATTTTCAGTGTATATAATTTAAGATTTTCTAGAGGCCTAATGACTTTAAATTTTGATATACTTATTTGATCTCCAAAATAATATATGAATTATTTTCCAACAAAAAATATTTTATCTCACATTATATATAAATATCTTTAAAAAACCGTGTAGCAACAATTCAATGGTTTTGGTCATATTTTATGAATGTAGCAATTAGCGTTCGAGACTATTAGTCATATTTTGGACATAATACCAATTTGTTGGGGAATTGGTATTATTAAAGTCATTTGTAAAGAGTATTCACTTTTCTATTTTTCTAAAACTTTGGTTTATTTTCCAAAATATAGGATAACTTCTCATATGAAAACACTCTAAATGCAAATGGAAATGTAGTAATTAATTTTTTTTATAGACTATTGGTCATATTTTGGTCACAATACCAATTTACTGGAGAATTGGTATTATTAAAGTCATTTGTAAAGGGTATTCACTTTTCTATTTTTCTAAAACTTTGATTTATTTTCCAAATTATAGGATAACTTCTCATATGAAAACACTCTAAATGGAAATGGAAATGTAGTAATTAAATTTTTTATAATTATATTATATTATATATATGAAATTTGTCAAAAACTTTTTTTTATTAGGTCAACAAGGATATTAATCCATTATAATATAAATTGATTCAGTAAAAACAACATGCCATAAAGAGGGATTCAAACCTAGATAAAGAAAAAACCAATTTCTCCACCCAACAAATTGAACTACACTCAATGAATAATTATATCTTATATTTATCTAAAAATATTTTTTTATATGATGTCTACCTTATTACACTAAGATAAGCAAAACTTAAAAAAAGGAAAAATATCTTTATTAAACCATTTTCAAATTTTCATTTAGCTTAATGTGTTTTTACCTTATTATTACCCAATAAATAATTATATCTTATATTTATCTAAAAATAACTTTTTTATATGATGTCTACCTAATTACACTAACTAAGATAAGCAATTGACCTAAAAGGGAAAAATTTCTTTATTAAGCCATTTTCATTGAGCTTAATGTGTTTCTACCTTATTCTTATTGTGTTTCTTAATAATCTATATATCTCATATTCGCTTCAACAATCCTTTTGAGGTGGTCGGATGCAAAACAAGGGTAATCGGATGCAAAACCCAAAATAATCTAAGATTAAAACAACCAATCATAACTCTATGATTAAATATTTAGATAAACATTCAAGGTAAACCTAAGTAAGACAACCTAATTCTACACATGAAAATAATCTACAACATAAAACTACATTTTTTACAATAGTTTGAATTCTTGGAAAAGGAATAAAGGTAGCTCCACACATTTGCAACACCAAAACCACAATGTTCTCCTAAATGGCTTGGCCAAAGATGGGTTCAATATTAACATTCCTTAGAAGTAGTTATTTTCAATGCTAAGCCAAAAATCCTTTTCTTCTTATCTTTTCACATTTATAAAACTCTTAAAAAATAACTACCCTTTCTTGACCCAAAGCCAAGTGGTCACTTTTGTGTTCATTCAAGAGAATGTGGTGCTCTTGATTAACATAGCATTTAATGACATTGCATTCAATGCTGATTTGCTCGCCATAAAAGAGTGGTACATTCAAGATCAAAACCGTTCCCAATATAAATGTATATGATAACAACTAGTTGCTTCTTCATGGATACCAGAATGATCTGCCATTCCTCATGGATACCAAAATGATCCGTTGTTCTTTAGGTTAGCCCGTGTTTGGGTTCCATTTGTCTTATTCAACTTCAGACACTTCGGATCTTGATGATTCCCTCCCTCGTATTCGATAACCTCTCATTCATTAGAGCCTGTATATGAGCGAGGACATAAAAGCAAGTCCAGATTAAACAATCTCGACATTAAATTGATATTAAAAAATGAGAGTATAAAACCAAGGTAATGGGTACATCCCCTATAATGACAAGTTTCTATAGGACTTGAAGTAAGTTTATTCATGTGACATTCTCGTCAACAAATATCAATAATCCATGGCCAAGGGAGAACAAGGTGTTCATTAAAACAATGCACAGATGTAGCTGCAATAATTTTCTGTTTATCCATGAAAGCGAGTCATTGTATTACAAAATACGTAGGAGCCACTGTGGTGAACATAGACCAACCATTGATTCACATATTTTGCGATATGTTTCATAAAGAGGCAAGAGAAAAGAAAGTAGGGATATCCTTGGAGAATTGATATTAAGGTGCCATGTCATCACCTTATTGGCACATATCACCTGCCACTTCACTGTACGACCTGCCATGTGTTACCCTTTCAATGGTGCCACATGGACCATACAAATGTCACATGGAAACTTTTTATTGTTTCAACCAGGTGCCGAAAATGTCAAAACTGAGTGACATGTGGAAACCTCTCGAGCTAGAACATCGACATGATGATGTCATCATGATGTCACCCTATGCCCTGTCAGTTGTATGGATGGCCAAGTGGCAGCCTATGGGTCTGCCACGTGTCCTACCATGTTTGACTTTTTGCCTATTGGTCAAAATATTCAGAACATCATAACTTCTTCATACGACGTTTCTTTGAGGCGATTTACATGCCTCTGGAAAGCTCTCGTCGAGATCTACGGAATGATGTCATTTTCATTAGCAATTGAGATGATCGATTTTTTAGCATTCTTGACCCTCCTGGATCACCTAGTACCTCTTATTGATAGCCACAACTACAATATTTTTAGTCCCTGCCTCTGCCAGGGATTGCATCTTTTGGTCACGTAGTCAAATTACGTTGAACTTATATGATACGCCCCAAATTCACAATGATATCTAAAGTTTGTTTGAAATTGCTTTAAAAACACAATTATTCTTCTATTTACTAAATTTTACAAACAAAATTTTTGATTGGTTGACGTGACTTTTTTTCCTTGTTGTGTGTAATTTATTTTTTTGGATTGTCAAAATTAACAAATGAATTTAACACAAAAAACTGTGAGTGGTTAGCGAGTCAGGCTCTGACATCTTTTGGTCATGTAGTCAAATTACGTTGAACTTATATTATACACCCCAAATTCACAATGATATCTAAAGTTTGTTTGAAATTTCTTTAAAAACAAAATCATTTTTCTATTTACTAAATTTTACAAACAAAATTTTTGATTGGTTGATGTGACTTTTTTTCCTTCTTGTGTGTAATTTATTTTTTTGGATTGCGAAAATTAACAAATGAATTTAACACAACAAATTGTGAGTGGTTAGCGAGTTAGGCTCTGATAATGCTACATGAATAATAATGCAATCGAGGCTCCTCTGCATCTCATAGCTCTGACATTGAGGCTATGGCCTTGACATCCAGATTAGTGCAGTGAAGTCCAAGGATCTAACACTGACATGCATCACTACCACAACCATCCACTTCCACTTGGTATGGTAATCTACATGCATTAAGCAGTGCACATCTTGTTGCCAACACTGGAGATACATGTCCTACAATCATTAGATGATAATAACACAAGAAGCTCATAGACATTGAATGCATCTAGACACATAGGGGAATACTAGATACAATATGAAGAAGAAGAAAAGGAGTAGAGGGTGTGCATTAAATCCAAATGAAAACTCACATATATGAATTTGTAGAGGTTTAATACTGGAAAAAAACCAGGAAGGATCGACATATTTTTAGTTCACAATCATCTACATAAGTCAGAATAAAGAAAATGCTGGTTTTCTACAGGGGAAAAGCTCCCAAAGGAGAGAAAACCAAATGGGTAATGTTCTCATGTTATCCCTTGCCCAAAAATTGAAAGGTACATTAATACAATTCATACTATGCACTCTTATATTGTATATTCAGTAACAGTTTATACATTCTTCTGACACTAGTTTTATATGCTTTAAAAAAACAAAAATATTCATATAGAGTTGCAAGTGTGATTTTACAGTGTAAATTCTTAAACAATTTATTAAAGAAAACAAACAAATTCATATGGATTTATAGATGTGTTTTTATAGTTGTCTTTAAAATTGGTAAGAAATATTTGAATAATAACATTCCTTAGCACTACCAAAAGTAATTGCTAATATTAGATACTTGACAGGTCTACATAAATTGTAAATGCACTACTCCAAATGCAACAAACAAAACTTAAGAAAGATTCTACACTAGATGCAACAAGCTCCTTTGTTGAATCGTTGGTGCGTTGCATTGCAGGGGGGAATTTGGGCATCATTCCCTTGACTAAATTACCCACACTAAACATAGAACTGGCTATAGCTACAAACATGGTTGCAATGAAGTTGATATCTTCCTTTATAGAAGCCACATAATCGTGCATGATTGAAGAATAATTAGCCAATGTAAATAATGAGAAATTAGAAGTACTATCTACATCATAGACAATATAATTTTTTTGTTGTTGCATGTGTTATGTATCAACAAACCAAATATTCATAAAATTTGCAACATTTTCTAATGAAGTCACGACACAAGGTCTAGTAATGAACTTTCTTTATTGACCAATTTTTTTTTCTAAAGAAGCAAATATGCAAATATAAGAAAAGTTGAATGTTAAACTGGAAAATAATATCTCTCAAATTGCATGCAAATTGGAAACTAAGATATTTTCGTGGAAGATATAGTCATATATTGAATAACTTAGAACCCATTTAAGAATTGGTGTTCTACTTGGAAATTCATATGACTCCTTACAAATGAAGTGTGAGGAAAAGTGTCTAGAGATTCCTCCACCGCTATGTGCAAGTGTGAATGAGTGGGCTTGGCTAGACAGTTCTACACATGCAATAGAAACATTGAACTCATCTTAACAATTTTCAAGCATAAACACTAAAATCTTCATGCACTTGGCAAAAATTATAGACAAATACAAGACACCATCCAATAAATAGCA
>JASDQU010750862.1:86226-96970 GCA_032191745.1 Picea mariana
TCTTGATGAAGGTGAAGAAATGCATAGGGACATAAATGAACTACAAAATTGTTGAAGTAAAATCTCCCTGCGGACAGGTAGATCTCCTCAAAGAGCTAGACTCTTAACTATAAGACAGAAAGTGCTTATCATGGTCACTCACTTTCTTTTAGATCTAGGTGGACTAGTGTGTGAGGAGGAAGGAGAAAAGAAGTACCTTTTATCGGTGTTTGTCCCTACACGCTCTGAGTTGAGCTCCAATCTTTCGCTCCTCGATAAGCCCTGTAGACAAACAAAGTACAACCACTTCCTACTCTATCAAGATTAGTCCGAAATAGGTCTATCTACTAAAGAGACAAATTCATGTGAGATTGAACACGAATTAGAAAGAAACGCCAAGAAAATTATATTAATGAGGACAAAAAATTACTTACAACCATAAATGAATTGCAGCAGTTTCGTCAAGTCCTCCTTGTCTACCCCTTGCTCAAAAGATCCACGATCTAAATGATGATAGCTTCACCGATTGCTCCCTATGAGATCATAGGTCTCTTGCTTCCAAATCACCTCTGTTCCAGCACCACTTATAAGATCATAAGTTTGGTGTGATTCTCCCTTTTTAGTCCTCTTTCACCATGAGAAAGCTTGCTTATATAGCCTTGGAGAGGCTCAACAACTTGAGATATATTTGGGGTGAGTTGAGGATTTTCCTCGTTCAGTTAGGAATATGCCCTAAGATCATGGCTTGATTGAGAATTCGAACCCAATTGCCTTCTAAGAATGAAAAGATCCTTCCCCCATTCTTATCAACAAATCAACTACTACCTAAAATAGGTAGTGCTCCCTCAAAAGGGCACTCAGAGCGTTATAATGCTCCCTAGTAGTGTATATGGGAGAGCCAACACTCTTGCAATAGGGATGATGCAGCGCTATAATGCTCCCTGATGGCTTATGGGGGGGCGCAAGCACTCCTGAGATAGTTAAAAGGGAGCGCTCCCCTCCAAAAACTCAGTTTTTTGGGTGCTTTCAAATGGAAAAAGGTTCATAAGCTTGTTGAATCATTTATCTTCTTCCAAAGCAAATGTTTGAGATGTTTCAAGTGTCCTTCTCATGTCATTATAGGCACGACATAGGCATCATGGCAGTATGCTGTCTTTAACACTTGCGACACTTGTGAGCAAAATGAGACACTTGTGACACTTATAATGACGACACTTGTGACACTATCAAAGTGAGTGTTTTTGATGTGTAACAAATTCCCCCCCAAAGTATGAAGTTAGAAGACAGGAAATGCTAGCTGAAATGATTTGTAGACTTTCAAGAAAGGGTATAGATGCAGAGAACCTGACAGAAGCTGCACACAAACATCCAACAAATATTATGACATGTTTCAAACCCAAGGCAAGCATACCTATGCTTGGGTGATCAAGACTTGCAAGATATGGCTGCCATAAAATACACTGTGGATCCATAATTGTATTGATAAAAAGGTATAGCCACTGAAAATACACTGTGGATCTATACTCTTATGACATGAACTGATCGTAGCCACGAAGAATACATAGTGGATCTACGAGATGACAAGACATAGCCACGACCAATACAAAGTGGATCTATGTAACAGTATATGTGTCATTGTTCAAAAGGAACTCCATCGCAACCTAGGCAAAGTACATATCAAAGTGATCACTCAACCTAGGGTCTTCTTACCAATCCCGATGTAGTACGAATCTAACCATGTGAATAGATGTTCTGATGTCGAACATGGTAGAAACCACTTGATTACCGGTCAATGATGTAAACCATTAACAAGCGCGAGGGAAATCACCATTAATGTCAATGATTCCCAAGGTACTCTAGTACATTCCAACGAATTTGAATGGATGAGATAGATTCGAACATCCGTGGAATCATCTGATCAGAGGTCAATGATTTAAACCCACTGTCGGACATGAGGAGGCCTACCATTGAGGCATGCAGGTCCCAAAGTACTAACTGGTTTCTAAGTCTAGTTCTTGGATAATGTGTTGAAGTCGACAGGAATAGAGGACTCATCGAAGGAGGGCCTTGATGTATCCCCCATCAACGACACGAAATGGACACAGAGATGTAATTGGTAGATCACATGAACATGGAATGACACGGGTATTGAGACAATATATTTGTGATGGCTGACTCTCGAGGTAGATACTTCCCTTGAACACTAAGGCACAACAACAGAAACATGATATGGACCAAACTTGATGATGCAGTGGATGCTATGACTTACGTCAGGTGACCCAAAGGAGTGAAATAAACTCAAAGGATTGGCTCAGTGCAGAGGTTCAACGGATTAGAATGCATGCAAAGACAAAGTGCTGTGTTCAAGGGCGACTCTAAGAGTTACTTGGTAATGTTCTCAAGAAATTGCTTGGCTTGCTTCTTTCAAATTTTTTCCCCCATCCAGATAGACGAGTACCTCTTTTTAATTTAACGAGCTCGAGGAGGATAACACATGCTCGATAAAACTCACCTTTGGTAAGTTCCTCTTCTTTTATTTAATGAACTGGAAGAGGTAAGGGTTCGGTCCCATATGGGCCTATCGATGTTTTGTTTAACGAGTCCAAAGACAAAAAACTCGAAGGTTTTTCATGATTATAGAGTCTGGAAAAACACTTAAAAGAGAACTCTCTCAATTCCTTTTTCGTAAAGTAGTCTGATGAGACCGAAAAAGAGATAAACTATCACTCAACAGATGTTTTCTTCAAATACTTTAACGAGCGTGAAGAGAACAAGGTGCTCGGTAATCTTTTCATCTTTAGAGAGTTTGAAAAGAACTTAAAGATGACTCCAGTGTTGTCCTTTTTTGTAATGTTAGTATCGCAAGGCCGAAAAAGAGACAAATTATCACTCGAAAGACACCCTTTCAAACCATTTAATGAGTGGGAAAGAAATAAAGATCACTCGACAATATTTTCATGTTTAGAGAGTCTGAAAAGAGCTTAAAGGAGACTCTAGGGGGTTCCTTTTTCGTGTATCCATACAGGTCTGAAAAAGAGATAAAAGTCTACCTGGATGCATTCTCATGTATTTACGAGCATGAGAAAGAACAAAGACTAAGCTCGGTATGCCCCCAGCTTGAAAGCTAGTGGCTTAACTCCAGAAAGATCATCAAAGGCTGGAGACATGCCCTCCAAGCTTCGATTCATTCACCGGCTCTGAGGTTGTCACCAATTTCTCTAGTAAATGAGAAAAAGGAGAAGGGTGGATGAAAAGAAGGTTCAAGAGAGGTGACTGTTTCATTTTTTAATGAGCTTGACATAGGAAAAGAACTATGATCAGGACCTCTGTTTCATTTTTAACGAGCTTGCCACAGAGAAGAGAAACTATGCTCGTGACTGCTTCTTGATTAGGGCTCCCAAGAGAAGAATGTTTTGGAAGGATACCATGTAAAGGGACAAAACGTGGTCATGGCCCCTAGGAGATATTCGCTGGATGGAAGATAATCACTCGAGAAGGGACACATGTTGAGGGTCACGATAGGAGGAAGGAGATCAGGCTCCAATAATCCTATCGAAGAAATCACCATGTCCACTACCGGATCCAAATCGTCGGAAGTGGAAAGCATGGGAGATGATGAAAAATCAACACCAGGAGGGGAGATAGACGGTATATCTGCCTGAATTTTTTCACAAGGGGGAAGAAAAGAGGATCGGTGACAGTTATTATCCCGAGGTAACTTGTCAATGCGAAACATTTCCGGAATAGATTCATCCGAAGGAAAAGTTGGGGAAATGTAATTGATCGCAGATGACAAGGAACTCAACTGTGATTGCATCGAGGAACTGTCAAGTGCCAATAGATGTTGGGCATCTGACGAGGGAGAAGCGGATTGGGTAGAAACGTATGAAGTTTTGGCTGGACTAAGTGGCACAGTGTCATCTAGTGCATCGAATTCCAACAGACAAGGTACAATCCGAGGGTCAGAGGATTCCAAATATTGATAAGCCGCGGTCAAAATCATATCGATGGTGTCAATATGATATGTAGTCGGTGGAAGTGGTGTAGGGAAGGTACCCATGAGGCTAGAATATTTCAGTAAGCCAACACCAATGCTCTCATACGTGATCTTGTGGTCTCCCAAGAAAGGAATATTGTTGGTAGCAGGAATGCGAGCATCGGTCGTGTAGAAATCCAACTGATCAATAGTGACAATTTTTCCCTGGTGAGGAAATTGTACACATCGAAAGACCGATGAGACAACGACAGTCATAGCATAAAACCAACTTCTTCCAAGTAACAAGTTGTAATCGAGGGGAGCATCAACCACCTCGACATCAACAGTAACAGTTTTGCTACCCAATTGGATGGGCAGGGACTGTAAAATCCCATGGGGATGAAAACCTCGCCCATCGAAGGCGCGTAACATCGTTGGGGATTTGTTGAGTGCTGGTGATTTTAAACCTTTCCAACACACTAAAAACATGACACAAGTTGAGGCTCCCTCATCCAGAATAGTTCGATGGATTTGTTGATTGTGAACAACAACATCAACTTGGAAAGCAAGTTGGTGGGAGAGTCGAGATGCATAATCATCCAGGTTAAACATGATCTGATTGGACGACTCAGGATCAACAGCACCAAGAGCGGTCAGGATCAATCTACGTTGACTGGGGTAGTGCTGTAGAACTTCTAACACAGACATACACACGGTGCTTGAGTCAAATCTTCAATAATGTTGTAGTTCTGGGTAGCGCGTGAACTAGGATTAAAGGTAGCTTTACGGATAGTTCTCTTAGGAGGGCGTAAGATAGAATCAGACGTGGGTTTCTTAATATGAAGTGGTCTAGACAGAGGATGATGATGGATCCGATAAAGTGACGACACTGTTAGTGTCTTTTTCTTTGTCAGGGTTACCTGGTGTGTCATAGGTCCTAGAGCGAGTGGTCAAATTGATCCTGTTAAACATATAAATATGTGCACTCGACGAGGCCTCATCATTAGGATCGCTAGAACTGCCCCCATGAGAGGGGGTTTGAGCAACCATGGATTGTTGCTGTGGAAAAGGCTGAGTAAGCATAGCGGGTTGTGACTTCCCTTGGAAAATATTGGCCACTTCATTGCGAAGCAGACAATATCGAGTGTAGTGATCGTCACCACAAATGATACATGGGAATTTCAATTTCCGTTGTGGTTGCTTTTCGGTAGTAGGTTTTTGATTTTTTGGTTGTTCATTATTATTTTTTGATTTATTCTTTGTCTTCTTCTTACCTCCAGATTGTTGTGAAGGGGTAGATTGAACTGCATTCACCTCAAAGATCTGATTTTGGGGGGAGGTAGAGGAGGGTGTAGTCGATTTGGAAAGAGATTGCGTTTTGACGGAACCGATAACACCATCCGCATGAGATGAGGATGATGGCTTAGAAGGATCAATATTAGCTCGAGTAGCATTCAGAAGCAAATCATACAAAGTACCAGATTGAGAATAAACCAAGTCTAAGTACTAAGCCCGAGCAATGTCTTGTTCCTCTATGACCGCACCACCCATAGCGACATCGCGAGTGATCGGGGGTAACAGTGATTTAGTAAACCATTCTTCCAAGAGAATGTCAGGAATGACTTCCTTGATCATCCTTCATCGTCACCTCCACTCATGAATATGGTCAGAAATGTGCACGGAGTTAGTTTGACGAAGGGAGGTCAAAAGTTTAGTACCCATCTCGTAGTGAATAAGCAGTTCAAAGTGCATGAGGAAAGACATGGAAAGGGAATTGAAGTCATGAAAAGAAGCACGTGGTATTTTAACATACCACTCTGCTTCCGAACCGGTAAGTGTCCGTTGGAAAAGACACAAACATATAGAATCATCCATGAGAGAGTTTGATGAACACCACAAATGGAAAGTCATCACATGGTTGTTAGGATATTCGCCAGGGTTTCTGTCAAATTTTGGAATATCAGAAGGAAGTTTAGCTGGACTGACTGGCCAAACCGGTGAATGAGAAATAGGATCATTAGTTAACAGAGACAAGTCTGGGAGATCCAGACTCGCAAGGAAAGGTAGATGTCGGTTAATTTACGAATGATATTGGTGCGGCATCAGAACACTAGTAGGACCATAGACTGGGTTAGGTGGATAGTTGTAACTAGTAGTTCCTCCTACATATGGTTTTTGTTGGCCAGGATAAGTAGGATTCGATGGTGCATGAGAAACATGGGCATAACCCAGTGGGTTCTAAACATTATAGGCCGGGTGATTTATTTTCCTGTGAGGAGGATAAAGATTTTTCCCTTGAGAATGATAAGGAGTAGATTCTGGAGGCAGATACATATGAGGCCCATGAGAAGGATAAAACTGTGGTCCCAGAGAACTCTAGGTGGTGTTTTGGATATCGCCCAGATAAGATTGCCCATAAGATGTTCCGGAAGGGACATGATTTGATACTCCTCCTAGTGGGTTATTATACAAGTCCCCCCCAACATGGGGTTGAGTAAAAATGCCTCCTGAGGGTGCTCCCCAGGATTGTGAAGGGTTTCCAGCAAATGGGGGTTGCCCCTCTGCCAGCGGTGGATTTACGACCAGGGTATAGCTGTCAAATGGAGGTTGCCCTCCATGAGGAGAATGAAAAGGAGACTGTCCCCCAGGAGGGGTAGGCCCGCCATGGAAAGGTAGTCCTCCAGGAGGAAACGATTCATTGGATGGTGGTTTCCCTCCAGCTGGTTGTGTTTGGCTAGCAGGGGTCTGCATTCTCAGGTGAGAAGATGTCCTAGCAGGATCGTGTGGAACATGCAGATATGTAGAGTACAAAATTGTAGAAACAGGGGTAGAGATCGAAGTGCTTTGGGGATGAGTAGAGGTGATGAGTCCAGCATTAGGATGGACTTGGGCTGGTGTAGCAGTAGAGTGAATAACCTGATCGACTGGGTGATTCATGGTTTGACCGGATGGTCCTGTTTCACTAGGAGGGTCATGGGGATGAAAGGGTTGTCGAATAGATTTGAAATGTTCATAGAGATCACGTCTCGATGAAGTCCTCCATACAGAACAAGAAGGTGTGGGATTGGTTTCTAATGCGGTGCTCAGACAAATAGGAGTCCTATACTCGTCACCAAAGATTGGTTCCATGGATCCCATATATGTTTTGGTAAAGATCCTCTTCGGTAATAGTGGGACTTCTTCATCTATGACGTTCCCAAGGGAGTCTAAATGAACCAAAAGTGGTTCGAGAGGAGTTACTGACACAGGTGTGGTGGGATTTTCAACAGTGACCAAAGCGTCTTCTAAGTTATCTAACGGAGGAGAAATAGCACTTCCAGCGTCAAATTGATTTTCTACCTCTCTACGGTAGTTGTCTTCTGGAGGGTTAAGAGGTAAGGGTTGATAGCCTTCCGGAGGCAGCCCTTGCATCCTTTGTGATCGACGAAGACCTTTATCATCTACGGGCTCAATTGTGGAGAATAACAGAACAGACTGAAAAACTAGGGCCAACTAAGAAAAAGAAACAACATGCGCTAATGAAATCTAGGAATCAACCAAGCAGACAACTTTTCTCGATGACCGTACTAGTTGGTGATGAAATCCAACATCGCGTGATTAAGTTGAGAAGGGGCTGGGATATGGTGGAATAGTTACAATGGAAACCTGCTTAATGGACTTACACCTTGGTGCAATCTTCAACGCACTAATTTTGGATTTACCCTCCAAGGAGCTCGAGTGAGTTTGACCAATGTCTGTTCCAGGTACAGTGAGACTTCCCTTCACCGTCACCTTGTGTAAGTACCTAAAGATTATGGCAACTAAAGATACCAATTCACAGTGAATCCCTGGGCAGGTACAATCGACAGTCTGATCTAGAACGTATGGGCAAAATAACAAGTCCAAAATCAAACCTAAAGGCTCCCACACATAACCGTGGGTATACCTCCAAGTGACCCCCAATATATGATTCGACCACTACAAATAGTTGAACCACGGAGGGATAATCTCCGTAATTCACCTGAATGCGACCTCGTGCGTAACCTCTGTGTGAGAGGGGGATCCCAGAAAAACAATACGACAATTGGATTTGACTCTCCCTAACTCAGGATGCTAATGCTTGTTTTGAAAAATTTGGAGAGATGTACTCACAGCCTAATCCAAAGTGCTAACCCTAGTCTGCTATTGGTGGAAGATCTTGAAAACAAAAATGTTCTAGATAATTTTTAATTAGCGTTTGTTTTATAGATGTTATTTACTCAAAGGGTGTATGAAAGTGAAACTGATGGAATGATGACTCAATGCCCAAAAATATGCATAGAATATGATAAGAAATCATTTCTTTTCGATGAACGCCTATTTAAGGGAAAGAGAAGGAGTCATTTTCACTTTCAAATACTAATATGAAACGTCTTCAATCAATCGGTTCTCAATCGAATCCAATGCAATGCTAAAACATTTTCAAAAATGCCTTCTAATATGCAAATCAAGCACTAAAATGTATCCTTTTTGTTTGTATGTGAATGATGACTAATTCAATGCAAAAACTTCTCCTATTAAATACCTTTTCAGATCAAGGAGATTCAGACAAGTATGATCAGATTTCACACACACAACACACACCCTCTTGCTGTGATTGAAGAAAGAAGCAAACATAAGACAAAAGATGACAAAGAAAACTCAAAAAATTCACACAAATGAGAGGTGTTCGAAGAACAATGACCTCAAAAAACCAAGTGAGAAGAGTCACAGACTTCAGATGTCCTTCACTGGAGTTCCCGCTTTGTCGGATATGAGAGGAAAAAACAACGGATCGATTTCAAGCTCTCAACAACAAAAAATTAAAAACAATGAAGAAAGGCATAAAATCTAAACAACAAGGTGTTTACTTCTCATGAGGAAGCATGTCAAAGGTCAAAGGAAGAATCATTGAGTCACAAAGCAGCTCAACAAGTGAAGAAACATGGTCTGGACCTCCAAAAAATGCAATTTTTGAAGAGATTTTGTGCAAAAAAGGGTTGGAACTCTGGTGTAAGGGACACCAGGGCATTATAACACTCTGTAAAACACTTCCAGGGAGTGTTGGCGCTCTGCTAACATGGGAACAGGGGCGCCAAGCTCAAAAAACTCATAAAAATGTCAAAAAACCAAAATTTTAGTCAGATTTTCACAGTCAAGCTGAATGTGATGGGGTAAAGCGTCAACCAACAAGTGAAATCAGATATAAAGGGGTGAACAAGGCCTAATAAAAAAAAAGGTAAGACAAGGTCTATGAGGAAATACAAAACTAAGAAAGTTCTAATTCTCCCCAGTTGAGTCGCCAATTTCTATTGAAGGAAAATCTACCCGCGGACAGGTAGATCTCCTCAAAGAGATAGAATCTTAACTCTAAGACATAAAGTGCTTATCATGGTCACTGAATTCATTTTAGATCTAGGTGGACTAGTGTGTGAGGAGGAAGGAGAAAATAATTACCTTTTATCGGTGTTTGTCCCTGCACGCTCCGAGTTGAGCTCCGATCTTTCACTCCTCGATAAACCCTGTAGACAAACAAAGTACGACCACTTCCTACTCTATCAAGATTAGTCTGAAATAGGTCTATATACTAAAGAGACAAATTCATGTGAGATTGAACACGATTTAGAAAGAAACAAGCCAAGCAAATTATATTAATGAGGACAAAACATTACTTACAACCATAGATGAATTGCAACAGTTTCGTCAAGTCCTCCTTGTCTACCCCTTGCTCAAAAGATCCACGATCCGAATGATGATAGATTCACCGATTTCTCCCTATGAGATCATAGGTCTCTTGCTTCCAAATCACCTCTGTTCCAACACCACTTATAAGATTATAAGTTTGGTGTGATTCTCCCTTTTTAGTCCTCTTTCACCATGAGAAAGCTTGCTTATATAGCCTTGGAGAGGCTCAACAGCTTGAGATATATTTGGGGTGAGTTGAGAATTTTCCTCCTTCAGTTAGGGATCTGCCCTAAGATCATGGTTTGATTGATAATTCGAACCCAACTTCCTTCTAAGAATGAAAAGATCCTTCCCCCATTCTTCTCAACAAATCAACTGCTGCCTAAAATAGGTAGTGCTCCCTCAAAAGGGAACTTAGAGCATTATAACGCTCCCTAGTAGTGTATAGGGGAGCGCCAACACTCATGAGGGTAGGAGAGATCCTGCAAAAGGGCCGATGCAGCGCTATAACACTCCTTGATGGCTTATGGGGGGGCACCAACACTCTTGAGATAGTTATAAGGGAGCGCTCCCCTCCAAAAACTCAATTTTGTGGGTGCTTTCAGATGGCAAAAGGTTCATAAGCTTGTTGAATCATTTCTCTTCTTCCAAATAAAATGTTTGAGGTGTTTCAAGTGTCCTTCTCATGTCGTTATAGGCACGACATAGGCATCATGGTAGTATGTTGTATTTAACACTTGCGACACTTGTGAGCAAAATGCGACACTTGCGACACTTATAATGACAACACTTGCGACACTATCAAAGTGAGTATTTTTTATGTGTAACAAAAATAAGTTGGATTCAATGGAAGCTAAGTTGGATACTAATATGGATTCAATGGAAGCTAAGTTGGATATTAAGATGGATGATTTAAAAGGGGAGATCATGGAAGTATTGAAAATTTTTTTAACAGAGAAGACACCTGAAAGTGAAAATGCATCCCATGAAATTCATGATGAGGACACAAGGAAAGTGAATCAAGGATGGAGAAACTCCAACTTTGGTTTGAAGACCAACCACGTTCCTAAGATTGATATGAGGAAGTTTGATGGAAAGGACCCAATC